>RJWT010051269.1:0-10723 GCA_004365215.1 Cuniculus paca
CTGTGCCATGTCCTTCTGCCATGATGTAGCTCTCTCGAGGCCAGCTGAGTGTGAACTGAATCCCTTGAACTCTGAGCCAAACAAAACCTTTCCTCCCTTTAGTTGTGAGTGTTGACTAGTGTGTTCAGTGATGGGAAGCCTAATACAACCATCAAAGTGTACATTTTGTGAGAACAGGAACTTGAGTCCAGTGCCTTAGAGAAACACTGGTATATGTAGAGTGTACTCCCACAGTGTCCTGTGAACTTGGAAGTGGGGAAGGAGGAAAAGTGTTAATTAACATTGGTTAACAAACCACGAGGGGCTGCACATTGTACTGAGTGCTTTGAATACATTATCCCACTAAATTTTTATATTCCTATGAGATCAGAATCAAACTCATACTGCTAATTAGTGACACAGATTTCAAAATATGAGTATATTGCATTTATACATTTGATAATTTTAAGTACATGAAAATCACTGAAAATTTAAAGTAAGGAAGCAGTAAATTTTATTTTCTTATAAATCAGTATCTATTATATATCTGTGTTTTTGGACTCTACCTTATAAACTATAGCCATGAGCTATAAACCCATTTACTTTTTAGCTTTTAACATTTAACTACAAACAAATAGAATCTGGAAAATATTGATGGTGAATGGAGTTCAGGCTGAGACAACTCTTTACCCCCAGTTTATTTATTTATGTTTCTTTTTCTTTTTGGGCCAAACATGGAAACTGCAGATAGCCTAATGGGACTGAAAACTTCTTTTGATCAAGTGATTTACTGCTGCCTTGACTTTACTTTGCTTGTAATAAATGAAGGAATGGATTGGGTATTCCATCTTCTAAATGGCCATCAAAAATCCTAGTAAAATTCCTATTTTTCTTTAAGCATTAAGACTTTAAAATTTCAATTGCTTAAGTGAGTATTTAATGGTATACTTTTTGGAAATATATAAAAATGAAATTGTCAGAAGGCTCTAAACATCAGTGGTGAGCAAGTAATTCTCCAAGGCTGTCAGGGTCTAAGGGGACCTTTATTCAGCTAGGGAGTTATGTCGTTGACAAGGAGTTTACTAAACACTGAATAGAGGAAAACCATTTACAAGAAATGGGCCGTTTGGTGCATCCAATCAATGGTCAATCTAAACCTGGCAGAGAAGCACAGGCGTTGTGTTAGCGAACTAGAATGCACAGGGATCATGCATTTTCTTTCTCATTTGTTCCAATCACAAACTAATTTGACTTTCTGGGTTGTGTACTGAAGAGTCTGTCAATGGGTGCATGAAGAGAAATTGAGAAGTAGCATGCTGAAAATTTAGATCATAAAATCTACTTAGCGAAATATTTAAATATAGCAAGTTGTAATCAAGCCTTCTGCACTGCTGTAGCAATGTGGATATAGATTAGTTTTCTTCATGAAAAATTATGAAATCTGCAAGTGTATTGTTTTCGGGAATCTGAAAGGATACTGTTGAATCGGAAATTTAGAGCATTCTGTAGGGAACTGAGACTATGGTGATTATTTTAATGTGAAATATAATTAGATTTTTTTGAAAGACAGCATAAATCTCACTCGAGCGCGATTCTAGCAGTGAACCGTCTCCTGATAGGACCTGTTCTGATAGCACAGAGATCTTCGGAGAGCACAGGTGACCAACTTCAGTGGGACTTTCAGGCCATTATAAAGGCTTTAGATGCCTCCTGAAAATATGAAACTCATAGGAGGGCTTTGAGGAGGAAAGCAATATTATAGAGCTCACGTGAAGAGCAGACTTCCTTGTCTTGTGCTGAGAATAAATTTTAAGGGAAGATGTATGGAAGAAAGGAAATCAAATCACAGATTAATGCCGCAATTTGGATGAGATGTGTGATGACTTAAACTGAGGAAGTAGTAGATGAAATGTGGAGAAATTATTAGTTTCTGGATATATTTTGAAGATACAGCCAATAGGATTTATTGGTGAATTGGGTGGTGTTGGTGGCATGTGTGTGTGCACGTGTGTGTGTAACAGAAACAGTTGAACCAAGGGTGATTCCAACCTTTTCAGATGGGCAGTTGGAATATTAGAATTACCAGTTAGCACCATGGAAAATCCTGCCAGAAGAAAAGATTTGGGAGTTAGAGAATCCATGGCTATGCTTTAGACATACCCACTAGATATCACAGTGGATATTGGGTAGTTAGGTGTGTAAACGAGGCCTCAGGTGGGAGCTCTGGGATAATTATTAACTTGGGATTCATCAGAATTTAGATTGTATTTGAAGCTATCATTCAGTGTGTGAGTGTAGCTTGTGAGATGATACCAAATACTGAGGATTTCTATGTTTGAAAAATGGGGAAAGAAGGACAAACAAATGAAAGAGACTGGAAAGGAAGTTTTTGATATGAAGGAGAGATGATGGAAGCCAAGTGAAGAAAGAGTTTTGACAAGGAATGAGTGATCTGCTGGACTGAATGCTGTGGCTATGTTAAGTAGGAGTATGAGAAGGATGACGAGATCATTGGTGACCTTGACAAGATTGTTCAGTGATGTATCATTAAGTCATGATTAGATTCCACTCAGTAGGCAAAATAGCCAGGGCATACAGTAAACCTTTTGATGAGTTTTCCTTTAAAAGTGAGCAAAGAAAGGTAATGCATGGCAACATAAATTTGTATGTGGGGTAAAATGTTACTGCATCTTTGTATGCTACAGGTTCTGAGACATGGAGACATTTAATGATGCCAACAGAGAGCCTGGAGTGGTAAACTCGAGAAGGTAGAGGATTATCGGACCTAGGGCGTAAGTGCAAGGTTCATTTTAAACTCAAAAAGGGCAAACTATTTCAGCAAACGTACATGTCATTGTGAGGGTGTGACAAAAGGAGCTTGCAATAATTTTCTTCTCATGGCTTCAGAAATCTCTGTGAAATGGAAGCCAGAAGTGTGCAATAGGAGCAGGGATGTTAAAGGTTTGAGGGAAGTGGAGAAGCTGTGAAATGATCACAAGTAAAAAAAATGCTTGAATCCCTTGGTCCCCTTTCCATTTGCAATAGCTCTATCTTCATTTTTCCCTTCCCAATTCTTTTTTTTTTTATCCCCTTTCTCTCCCTTCCCTCCATCTCTTTTTCCACTTTCCATTTGAGTGAGGGGAGGGGTAGGGGACAGAAAAGATTTAAGATGTGTCATGTACATGTACTGACTCCCTGGAATAAATGTAATCATTATGTACTGTAAACAGGTACTAATGAAAATTAAGCAATAAAGTTTTAAAAATCTGCTTGGAAAAATATACTGTGATTGCTTGCAGCCTCCTTAAGATTAGCATGAAGCCCATCAGCATGGCTATGTGTTTTTTTCAGCCCCTTTTATCTGAGTGATGACAGGGACTGAGTAAGTATGAAGCTGGATTAAATCAAGGGTAGACAATATAACTGAGGGTGTGATTGTAAGGAAAGGTCATTGAGTCTAAACTGTATAAGGAAAGAGTTTGCAACAAAATGGTGATAAAAAATATCAGTAGTGTGTAGGTACTACTGAGTAGAAGAAATATTACAAATCAATATAATGGTGCAAAAACTCATCAACAAATGATGAAAAAATCGAAAGTGTGTAGGTACTAGTGAATAGAAGAAATATTGAAAATCTCATACCAGAGGAAATGAGAAAACTCTTAGGAGTGATAATAAAGGAAGCGATGTTTCAAAATGGGTTTGTGAGGGAAGTGTAGTTTAAAACAGATTTGTGGGATTGTGTGGTTTAGGAAGAGTGGAGACCAAAATTAATGGAGCAATTTTGAGTAGTAGAGGTCAAGGAATAGCATGGGAATTAAATCACCAAGAACTGAAACAGCAGTATCAGTGGAGAAAATGATAGTGATTATATCTCAATTACATTACTAAAATCATGTATTTTAGTTGAACATTCAAATACATTAGAATAAAAGGGTCAATGTCATTGTGTGATAGGGCTTTAATGGCCACTGTCAATAGTGACTATTACATCTTGCACTGGGTGGCTGAATTAAAAACGATTTGCTAAAAAGCTATATTTTATTTTTTATTTACAAGTGACCCCTTTATTAGTTGCTTGAGTGTAGATTTTGAGTACAAAGGGTTGGCATGCCCTTTCACTCATGACTCCAATCTCCCTGTGCATGGCCAACATGTCTCATACTACAGACATCAGCACAGTTCTCTCTTGCGAAGAATGGTACAACTTTCATACATATTAGGAAAGTGAGCTGTGCTAAGAGGCCATTTATTGGGTCATTTGAGATAGATATATTTCAAGTCAGCCTGATTTTTTCCTGTAAACTAAGTGAATTATATCCATGAACATTTATTTTTAGAATTAGACATTGTAATCTGAATCATAACATACGTAATTCACTATGAATTTTCTATGTTCAGTTTTTCCACCCAGAGTTATAACTGGGCCTCACAAATGTGGGTAGAAGTCTGTGATCATCTGAGTTTGCTTTAGCCTTTGTGACAACAGTGGAAACCTTTGAATTTTAATACAATCGTCTTAGTTTTCAACTGCATTAGAGGGAAAAGAAAAGAATAACTTCAGATTTTAATATTGGAAAATTTGAAGATATCATTTGGGAAAATTAATTGTTCAAGAAATTATTTGTTATCCAACTGAGACAACCTGCTATTTGGTGTCTGTCTTTAGCAACAACCATAATATATGTATTTTGGAGAAATATACAGAAGTAGTGTTGCTGGATTATATAATAGTTCCACTTTTAATTTCTTTGAGGAATCTCCATAATGTTTTTTGTAGTGACTATTAGATTTTGTATTCCTACAAATAATATGCAAGGGTTCCAATTTCTCTACATAGTCACCAGCATGCCCCTTCCTTCCTTCCTTCCTTCCTTCCTTCCTTCCTTCTTTCCTATTTCTCTGTTCTTTTTTGAGAATAAACATCCTGACTCTGTGAGGTGACATCTCATTATGGTTTTGAACTGCATTATCCTAATGATTAGTGATGTTGGATAATTTCTCATAAATCTGTTAATGATTTGTATGTCTTCTTTGAAGAACCCATTTTAAAATTGGGTTATTAGAATTTAAATTTTATTCTATTGAGTTGTAAAAGTTTCTTGTGTATTTTAGAAATTAACTACTTATCAACCATATGCTTTGCAAATATTTTTTCCATTTTGTAGGTTGCCTTTTTGCACTGCTGTTTTCTTTGTTATACAGAATTTTTTTAGATTGATGTAGTCCCATATATCTAATTTTGCTTTGGTTGCCTCTGCTTTTGGTATCATATCTATGCAGTCATTGTTAAGGGCATATTGTGAAGCCTTTCACTTATGTTTTTTTCTAGAAATGTAACACTTTCTGGTCCTACATTTAAGTATCTAATTTGTGTTGAGTTTACTTTTGGATATGGTGTAAGATATGGCTCCCAATTATTTTGCATGTGGATATCCGGTTTTCCTAACACCATTTGTTGAAGGGACTATTTCATACTCATTGTATATTCTTGGAAGCTGTGGGAGATCCTTTGACCAAATATACAGAGATATATTTGTGGACACTGTAGCATGTTCCATTTTTCTATATGTCTGCCTTTATGTTTAAGGCATACCATTTTAATTAATACCATTTTGTAATATAATTTAAAATAAGAACATGTGATGCATCCAGTTTTGTATATTGTGTTTCCACATGAATTAAAATCTTTTTTCTCTTTCTGTGAAAATTAGCATCTCAAGAGATACTAGGACCCCCGATGTTCATCACAGTGCCAGTTGCAGCAGTCAAGATGTTGAAGCAATCTAAATGTCAGTCAGCAGGGGAATAGACACAGAAGATGGTATGGCATATGTGAAATGGAGTACTACTTAAGTAACCTTATTAAAAAAAGAAATCCTGCTATTATTGATGAACCATGAAGATGTTTTGCAAAATGAAATAAGGCAATCACAGAAAGGCAACTACTGCATGATTCTAATGATATGAAGAATGTAAAATAGTTACACATATAAAATGAGAGAGCAGAATGATGATGGATACTTGGAGTTGAATGTGGGGAGAGGGAGAAATGTGAAATTGCTAATTGATGAGCATGAAGTTTCAATTACGCAAATCAATAAGCTCTAGAGATCTGTGCCTTCATTTAGCATGGTGCCTATTGTAAATGTTGCTTGTATTAAGTACTTAAAATTTGTTAAGCATTTTTACACAATAAAATTTTAAAAAATGATAACGAAGTACCAATGCAATTATTATCTGTGATACATCAGTACTATACTTCTATATTTTAAAACTATAAAAATATTACATGCTAAACTGATTCTAAAAAAAATAAACATATTACATCTTGTTCTATTTATTTCTCCTGCAATTATTGTAATTGTCTAATTTTTACATTGTTTCAATTAGTGTCACAGCTTTAGATTGAAGAGAAGAATGTTGTTGGACGTAGTTTTATTATTATTTTTTATTTTAAAGAAAATAGAACAAAACAAAACAAAACAAAGCAAAACAAAACAGAATAGACTCAAACACAACATAGCATTTCAGAACAGAACACTGCAAGCAATACAGGTCTTCAAAACATCATAGTTTTATTATTTCATAGCATTTTCTACACAGAAATGATACAAGAATTCAACCCATTCTTTATCAGTAAGAAAACTGAAGGTACTTAGCACAATAATTTGTTTAATTTTACCATATTTATAGTTTGTAATTTTTCAAACATATCTACTATATGCTACTTTCATTCAAATATTAATTGTAAATGTTTTCAAGTTAGTTGTTACTTGGAAATGTTAATAGTGCTTTACTTTAAAGAGTTACCTTCAGTTAAGACACATGTGCTCTCTCACTGAGTTACACTATGTTCAAAGCTACAGAAATCATATTTCTTTAAAAAGAAAAAAGGGAAATTTATGATTAAAGTTTTTGATTAATTTTTATCCTATTTTCTACATCACATCTCTGATATTGGAATGTCCTTATTTCAAAGAAATATTTCTTTGAATTTTTAGGACTGTCACTGAGTTTTGTTACTTTTCAGAAAAGAAACAACTGGAGCTAAAAACAATTATAGGACAGATGACTACATTTACATGTAACATATTAAAGCAAGGTCTATGATTAATAACCTTATTCTTTTTGTTTCCTTCAAGGCTGGATTTATGCGAAGGGTATTCTTCTAAACTGTAACAGTATAGAGACTATATCTTATTTCTTAGAAACCTTTCTATACTAACGAAGAGAAAAATAGAAGGTAGATAAATAGGAAGTAAGGAAATTTCAAATAATTCCCCAAATTACCTATTCTGTTGTTTAAAAATATTTTAATATATATGCTAATTTGTTTCACTTATATGAATGGTTTCTTAGTTCATTGAAATGAAAGTTTTGTGTTAATCTGTTTCTTTGTAAGAGAAAATTTCTTTCTATACTGGTACTCTGAGTAACTATTTTGAAGATAATGATATTATAGCGAATAATATTTGTTATTCTCATCTTATTTTGTTGTGAAATTTTGTTTTATGATTTTCATAAAATAAAATAAATTCTTAAAGAAAGCATCCTGGATTGCTCCAGGATGGCGGTGTCAGCGAGAGGAGTTTGAGTTCACACTCCCTGTTTCTCCATTGTCCGGGGCTGGTACAGCTGGAGAGAGGTGTCTTTAAGTTTGTGCTCATTCCTTCCTTCATTGTTTTGGGATGGAGTGACTGGCAAGAAGAGTATGGTGCAGCTGGTGAGAAGATTCTGAGTTTGCGCTCCTTCCTTTCTTCATTGCTCCAGAATGGTGCAGCTGGTGAGAGTAGTGATAACACTGTGATTGTAAGGGGTCATAACCGTCACCATAGTCCAGTACCAAAAGAATGGGCCCTACGTAAAATAGATAACAGCTCCTCAGTCTTAATACATTGGGAAGGTAACTTCTAGGGATAGATGTAAAGACGAAGAACCACTTACTCTAGAAGAACCAACATAGTGAACATGGTCATACTCTCAAAACTACACAGATTTAATGCAATTCCAATTAAAATATCATTAACATACCTCACAGATCTAGAGAAAACATTCTTAAAATTCATCTGGAATGAGAAAAGACTTAGAATAGCAAAACAATTCTGGGCAACAAAGGCAAGTCAGGGGGCATCACAATCCCAGACTTGAAATTATACTCCATTGTTACTGTGATAAAATCAGTATGGTATTCACATACACACACAAAACAAACAAACAAACAAACAAACAACAGGCTTGAGGATCAGTGGAACAGATTAGAAGATGCAGATACAACCCTAAACACACTCGACCACTTTATCTTTGACAAAAGGAGCCAAACATTTTCACTGGTAGAAAGATTGTCTCTTTAATAAATGAGACTGGAAAAACTGGCTTTCCGTATACCAAAGACTAAACCTAGACCCATGTCTATCACCATGCACTAAACTAAATTCAAAATGGATCAAACATCTATGTATTAAAACAAATTTACTGGAAGAGAAAATGGGTAGAAGTTTACTGGAAGAGAAAATAGGTAGAAATATCAAAGACAAGGCGTAGGCAGAGACTTCATGAACAAAAACCAGACTACAAGGGAAATATTACAAAGCATCAACAAATGGGATCACACCTTATTAAAAAGGTTTTGCATGACAAAAGAAATCACCAACAGAGTAAAAAGAGAACCCACAGAGTGGGAAAAAATCTTTAGCCAATTGTAGCACAGACAAAAAACATATCTAGAATATACAAAGAATTGAAAAAAGTCAGACTCCCCCCCAATTCAAAGACCCAACCCAAAAATCACATGAAGAAATACAAATGGCAAATAAATATATGAAAACCTGTTCAACATCATTGATCATTTGAGAAATGCAAATTAAAACAACACTGAGATTCTATCATTCTCCAGAAAGAATGACTATCATCAAAAAACCAACTGATAACAAATACTAGTGGGGCTGTGGGGAAAAAGCAACCCTTCTCCACTGTTGGTGGGAGTGTAGACTGGTGCAATCACTGTGGAAATCAGTGTGGACATTCCTCAAAAAACTAGGATTAGAGGTTCCATTCAATCCAGCTATTTCCTTTCTGGGTATCTTCCCAGAAGAATTAAAAACATCGTAGCACAGTGATGTACATTCACCCATGTTCATAGCAGCACAATTTGTAATATCTAAATCTTGAAGACAACCCAAATGCCTATCAACCAAGGAATGGATAAAAAGATTTTTTGTTTTTAGAACAATCCAGTACTACTCAACCATAAAGAATGATAAACTGGAGACTTTTATAGGTAAATGGACCATACTCATAAGTGTAATAAATCAGACACATAATAGTGTCTTATACAACATACAATGTATTTTTGTCTTACATAAATGTCTGAAATTAGGTGATCTAGGGATCATATGGTCCTTATAAAGTATCAGGGATGGAGGTTTCCTCAGGATTAGGTCCTTTCTGCATGTGCAATATCACATCAGTATTGAATATATAGTCCTGGCTTCAGGCATCTTCTCTACAGTCTACACAAGAGAAAGGAGTAAAGTGAAAAGGAAAGTATGAAGTATATGGGTGACTTTCATTAAGAAAAATTCCTAATTTCTATTTGGAATGATTTGCCAGGCAAATCCATCACATTTTTTGATCACTTCTTATTTACATGCTACACTTAACTGCAAGAGAATCTATGAAAGTCTTCTTTCTTCTGTGTATTTGTTGGTCCAGATAAAAGTCAGATTTATTATCAGAAGTGGTAGTAAAGAACAACTCCTCATTGCCATAAGTGGTCTTCAGTGGAAACTAACAGGCTTGTGATGCATTTTTTTGAAAAAATAATCCCATTAATGGGGTTACACTAAAATCTTGTCTTAGAATTAAGCCAGCAGCTTAAAATAAAATCAACTCAATTATTTTTTTCCCTAGCAAAAATAAGATTTTCATTTGAGTGGAATTCCTCAAATAGTAGAAATGTCTTCATTATGTGCTTTTTCATCCAAATTAATCAATAGTTTAGACCACAATAACAGTCAGGTGTCAGTTTTAAACTACCTAATATTGAAAGAAAGTTTATGGTGAATGATGTAGACAAAACTCAGATGGGAATTTTCCACTTGTGGGCTTTGCTACGGAGAGAGGGTTATTGTCTGATGCATTCATCATGAAAGACTCCAAATGTTTGAAGTGATGGATATGTCGGTTGGTTTAATTTGGTTTTTCTACAGATAGTATCCAAATATCACAGCATCGCTTTGTACTCCATAGATGTACATAGTTATAATGTGTCAATGTAAAATTAAAAACACAAGTATTTGGGTTGGGGATATAGCCCAATGGTACAGTGTCTGCCTGGCAAGTGTGAAGTCCTGAATTTTTATTCCTGGTACCAGAAAACCAAACCAAACCAAAACAAAAAACCAAAAAACAAAAGAAAGAAAGAAACAACAAACAAAAACACAGGTATTCAAACGAAAAGCTATACACACAATGTTATTCATTGTAATAAAAAGGCAGAAACAATCCAAATGCCCATCAATGAGTGAATAGATAACTACAATACAGTATACCCGTAAATGGAGTATTATATAATCACAACAAGGAATAAGTATGATTTATGCTAAAATATGCATAAATCTTGAAAACCCTGTGTTAAATGAGAGACCAGATTAAAAAGTCTATGTATTGCATGACTCCATTTACATTAAGTATCCAGGGCAGGCAAATACGTGGAAGCATATTAGTAGTTGCATATGGCTGT
>RJWT010051270.1:0-10723 GCA_004365215.1 Cuniculus paca
TGATACTTTTTATAACATTACTGGATTAGTAGAGATCAAATCATATCAAGCCTTTACCATTTTTTCCCCTTTTAACATCTTTTCATAGATTTCTCTGTAATGAAATTCTCTGTGAATTAAACCTGAATAGTTTGATTTAGTAATGTCGTATCAGTAAATTTTTTTCTCCTTTGTTGGTGCTGAGGATTAAACCTAGGACCTTGAGCACACTACGGAGGCATTCTCCCACTGAACCATGTCCTTAGCTCTTTATTAAAGCAAATTTAAGCATCATCACCTTTGTTTTATAGGGGAGTTTCTAAAAACTTGTGCCTTCCCTCCAAGTCATATTCTGTGATTTTTCAGTTTTCACAATTAGGTTGTGAAAGTATAATTAGAGTGCTGTTAAAATTATGTTATCCAGTTCAGGTAGACTAATGAGGTTATAGAATAAGTAATTTTGAGTAGTTATTACTTTGCCTCATCTCCATTAATTTTTATTAACCTGTATTTTTCATGATTGTAGTTGGCATAGTGAAATGAGCCAAAAATAGTAGATACTAAAATGACTTAGCATTATACAATAAATGTTTAGTTGTGTACAAGACAATGTTTGGTTCAAATTTTATCCATAATTATCACATAATTAAAATACAGTTAAACATACTGTATCAGTCAGAGTTTACTAGAGAAACAGATACAACACAAGATATACAAATATTAAGAAATTTCAAGATTGACTTATGATGGTCAGCCACAGAGTTGGATGAGGAAGCATGCAGAGGGTGTCTGCACACTGGAGACTGAAGGATTCGGCCCAAGGTCTGGAGCTCACTGCTGTATCCCTGTGAGTCTGTATGGATCTGCAGTGGAAGACCAAAGAGTCTGTGCTGGAAGCCAGGAAATGACATCCAAGATGAAAGCAAAGACCAGTTCCTGCAGAGGCAGATCAATCCTTTCTCATTTCCCCTTTATACCATCCAGGCCATGATGGGTCTAGGGTGGGTCTTCTGCACCCTAAGGTGTGGAATTGCTGAGTCAATTTAGTTAAACTTCTAAATTTCTCAGGTTGACACAATCAACCATCATGTATACTTAATATATAAATAATATATGGTTGGGTTTGGTTGATTTATATGGCTGTCTAGAATTTTCCTGTACCTGAAGTCATTATTGAGAATACAAATTAGCATTGCCCTTTGGGCGTGTGGAAGTAAAGTATGTAGTTAACAGGATGTTAGATGATAGGGGTGGGTTCTATTGTTCTTGTTGTTTGTGTATAAAATTTTTTGGAAGGAGGCTTGTTACACAAGACAAAATCCAATGAGAAGTTTTGGAAATTCATGTTTAAAAATGAACTTCTCTAGAAGCTTATAAACTGTCACCTGAATTTTATTTAATTTTTTTTCTTTCTGGCATTACTGGTAATTGAACCCAAGGACTGCTCTGATTTAATTCCTAGGCTTTTGTTTTTGGTTTTTAGACTTGGCTCAAGCTTGTATTAGTCACTTTCCACTCATTGGTACAAAGAAAATAACTGACACCGACAATTTTTTTTAACTAGGTTTTATTTTAGATATACATGACAGTCACATTCATTACAGAGAATTTGTACCTGTACATGATATAACTTGTTTTTTTTTCCTATCTCCCTACCCTCCCTTGAACTCCTCCTCCCTTCCCCATTTACAAAAGCTTTGTTTCCATGTTTTCCTTTTCTCGCTCTTTTTTCACTTTTCTCTTTCCTTGTTCCTCGCCCCATTTGAACATTTTCCTCCTATTTCAAAATACATTTGGTCCTTATTTACACTTTCGATTTCTCAAACCAGAGAAACAATGCAGTACTCACACTTGTATGTCTGATTTATTTCACTTAAGAGTATGGCCTCAAGGTGCATCCATTTTGCTAGAAATGTCTTGAGCATATTGTTCTTTATAGCAGAGTGGTACTCCATTGTATTAAAAAACCACGTCTTTATCCATTCACCAGGTGATGGGCACTTGGATTATTTTCAAGATTTGATTGTTACAAATTGTGCTGCTATAAACATAGGTATGCATATGTCACTGTAGTATGATGCTTTTAATTCTTTTGGGAAATTCCCAGGAGGGGAATGGCTGGGTCAAATGAAATCTCTAGTCCTAGTTTTTTGAGAAATCTCTCCACTGATTTCCACAGTCATTGTACAAGTCTACACTCCCACTAACAGTGGAGAAGAGTTCCTTTTTCCTCACCAGCATTTGTTGCTGATTGATTTCTTGATATTAACTATTCTTTCTGGGGTGAGGTGGAATCTCGGTGTTTTAATTTGCATCTCACAAATGACCAGTGATGTTGAACATTTTTTTCATAGATTTATTTGCTGTTTGTACTTTTTCATCTGAGAAGTGTGTTTTCATCTCAGATGTCAATTTTTGGATTGGATCTTTACATTTGGGAGGTCTGCTTTTTTTGCGTTCTTTATATGTTCTCAATAGTAATGTTTTGTGTGATAAACAACTGGCAAACACTTTTTCCCACATTGTGTGTTGTCTCTTCATTCTGTTGGTGGTTTCTCTTACTGTGAAAAAACTTTTTAATAAGATGAGATCCCAGTTTATTCTTTGTGATAGCTCCTATACGATTGAGGTTTTATTCATAAAATCTTTGCCTACGCCAGTGTCTTCAAGAGTGTTACCTATTATATTTTCTGGCAGATTTAATGTTTCTGTTTTAATATTCAGATCTTTGTTCCATTTCAGATTTCAAATGGTAAAAGATATGGGTTCAGTTTTAATCTTCAGCATGTGCAGAGCTAGTTTTTCCAGTATTATTCATTCATGGCTTTCTTCCATTAAATGTGTTTGGCATCTTTGTCAGAGATAAGGTGGCCAAGTATGTCTGGAGTTGTTTCTGTATCTTCTAATGTGTTCCATTGATCCTCAGGTCTGGTTTTTGTTTTGGTTTTTGTTTTTGCCATTACCATGCTATTTTAATCATAGTAGCTTTATAGTATAACTTCAAGTAAGGAATTGTTGACATCTGCAATTTAAAGAGAAGTTTGTTTTGGCTCAGTTTCAGAGGCTTTCAGTCCAAGTTTGGCAGGCGCCAACACAGGAACTATCATGGTGGAAGCACGAGGCAAAGCAGAGGATCCAGAAAGGAGTGCAGTGGTAGAGTGCCAGAGTGGAAAAAGGGGTAATGGACCCTGTAGAGTACGCAGAGTCACACCTCCGTGGTGCGCACATACACACCCAGAGATACGCTTTTCCCATCTGTTAGGCACTTCTTAATCTGTTGAAGTTGAAATATCAAGATTAACGGTCACGCTGTGCTCCTCTTTCCTGTCTGCGCTTCCCAGAGTGCTGGGATTACTTGCATATCCCACCACACCCCGCTGTACCTGATGTTTAAAGAGCCAATTAGAAACATGCATTAAAAAACAAAATGCATCCAACTGGAAAGCTGTGATATAGGTTCTTAAAAGGTATAAAGCATAAAATATAAATTGAAAAAATTTTTCTGTCTTTACAATGAGTAATATATTTTTGTAAACTAAGACTGAAAGCTAGTAGATTTTTTCATATATAGGAAAGTGTTACAAAATGAATGTGTTCAACTCGCTTCTGGAATTATTGGTTCTAACTCCCAAAGTATGATTTCAGACTGAGAGGGTAGGGAATGGGCAGTGAAACTTGATGAGAATGATTAGATGTTACATTTCCAAGTGTCTTTCTAACAGCTGAATCTCAAGGACAGCTTAAACATACTGCATGGGCTTTGGTAGTGATGGTCGCAGCACCCTTCAAAGAGGCTTTGCCTAGGCTCAGGAGACCTACGTGTGGGTGGGGAGCAGTAAGGGAAGTAGGGCATTCGCCTCAGTAGAGTCAGTGCCATGATTAACAGATGTCCTGACCAGAATACTGTCAACTTAAGGAGTTTGAGTCCTCAAATTGAGTAGCCTTGTTTTTCACCAGTCTAAACTATATCTAAAATTATCACAAATTCTAATTTAATGGGCATGCCAATTAGTTACATAGAGTTGCATCTGTCTTTTTATTTTCCTTTTATTATACTTATTAGGACTTTTATTATGCAAAACAATGGGTTTCATTGTGACTTTCATACACACGTGAAAGGTACTTTGATCATATCTACCATCCTTACTACCTTTTTTTAAAACTTCCCCTAGACCCCTGCTCCCTCCCTAATGCTCACGGCTGTACTTCAAAGCCTCTTTTACTGTTTTCCCTTTTCGTGGATTCCACATGAGAGAAAACATGTGATAACTCATCTTTCAAAAATCTGCCTTATTTTCCTTAATATAATGATCTCTAGTTCAATCTGTTTTCCTGCAAATAACATTATTTCATTGGTCATGGCTGAATAATGTTCCATCGTGTATTTATGCATTTTCTTTTTTCGTTTATTGATAGATCTCTAGGCTGTGTTCATAGCTTGGCTGTTGGTGAATTTTATGTCTTGGCTATATAACTCCATAAACATGAATTTGTATGTATCTCTATTGTATATTGATTTTGATCTCTTCATACACACACACGCACGCACTTAGGAGAGCTATAGCTGAATCACATGGTCATTCTATTTTCAATGCTTTGAAGAACCTCCACACTTTTCCATAGTGCCTGTATTAATTTACATTCTCACCAACAGTGTATAAGGGTTCTTTTTCGCCTACAAGCTCAGCATTTGTTCTTTGTTTTCTTTACAGTAGCCATCCTGGCTGAAGTGAAATGGATATAATTTTGATTTATATTTCCCTGATGACTGTAGAGCATTTTGTCATATTTAGTATATTTATTGGTCACTCGTACTACTACTTTTGAGAAATATCTGTTCAGCTCATATATTTTTTATTGAATTACTTGTTCTTTTGTTGTTACTTTTTTTGAGTTCTTTATATATTCTGGATATTAATCCTGTTGAATGAATGGCTGGCACAGATTTTCTCTCATTCCATAAGTCGTCTCTTCTATTGTTTCCTTTGTTGTACAAAAGCTTTTTAACTTGATATAATCCCGTTTGTCAATCTTGCAATTATTTCCTGAACTGTTGAAGAGTCTTATTCAGAAATCTTTGCCTTTACCAATATCTTAGTGTTTCCCCTATGTTTTCCTCTAGTAGTTTCAAACTTTCAGGTCTTATGTTAAACTCCTTAATCCATTTTGAGAAGGGAGGGAGGGAAGGAGAGAGAGATGTAGTTTCAGTCGTCTACAGGCAAATGTCCTGTTTTCCCACAACCATTTGTTGAAGAGGTTGTGTTTGCTCCAACTTGTGGTTTTAGCTCCTTTGTCAAGAATCAGAAGAAGCATGACTTTATTCCTGGGTCCATAGTTGTATTCTACTGGTCTTTGTTTAAGCTCCATACTATTTTTCTTATGAAGGTGTATATAGTATATTTTGAAATCAAGTATTATGAATTGTAGGATTGTTTCTTCTAGTTCAGTGAAAAATGCCATTGATATTTTGATAGGGATTGCGTTGAATCTGTAGATCAGTTTCAGTAGTAAGGCCACTGTAACAATATTAATTCTCCCTATTTGTGAACATGCAAAGTCTTTCCAACTCCTAATATTATCTTCAGTTTCTTTCTTCAGTGTAGTTTCATTGTAATTCTTTCACTTGATTGGTTAGACCAGTGGTAGTGAACTTATGGCACAGGTGTTGTTTTTCTTTTAAGATAAAAGATGTTAATGTCTGAGTTGTTTTTTCTAAACTAAAACCTCAGTATTCAGGTTTAATTGCAGTGTTGGCACTTTGCAATAAGTAGGTGGGTTTGGGGTTGCAGTTTGGCACTTGTCTCTTTAAGATTCTCCATCACTAGATCAGACTTGCTCCTTTTATTGTTTTTTGTTTTAGAGGCTATTGTGAAGGGGATTGTTTTCTAAATTTCTTTTTAGCGGTTCATCATTGATACATGGGAAAGGTACCAAAATTTTTATGCTGATTTTTGTAGCCTGATATTTTGTTGAATTTACCAGTTGTTACGGCTTGTGTTTAGATCCCACCCCCCCACGCACCCGCACCCTGCCCTGCACCACAAAACCTCATGTGGTCATAGGTGTGGTCTTTTCAGAGGTGGCTGGATCTAGAATGTGTGATGCTAGGATTAAAGGCGTGTGATTACTAAATTAGTTCACTGATTTTTTGGCCACTTGCTCTAAACCAGGCACCCTAGGTAGCTTATTAAAGGGAAAGAAGAAGGAAGCTGCTGTTGTTGCTAGTAGTTTGTTAACCCTCTGCTTTCTGCCTGCCCTAAACTATTTCTTCTTTGCAGTACCCTTCTGCCATGCCACCTGGCCTTGGAGCCAGCCAGCTGTGGACTGAAACATCTACAAACTATAAGCCAAAATAAACCTTTCCTCCTTTAAATTCAGATGTCAGGTATTTTGTCTGAACAATGAGAGAAAAGTAAGACACCAGTTCTAAGAAAGTTTTGGTGCTGAGTGTGGTTGCACACACCTGTAATCCCAGCACTCAGGAGACTGAGGCAGGAGCGGCACCATGAGTTCAAGGCCAGCCTGGGCACCATAGTGAGTATAGTACACTGTCTCAAATGAAAAATTTTTTTAGGATTTTCTAGGTATAGAATCATAGCATCTACAAAGAAACATTTTTGACTTCTTTTCCTATTTGTATCTCTTTTTATTTCTTTTTCTCTCCTGATTGTTCTGGGTAGTTTCCAGTACTACATTGAATAAGAGTGGCCAAAATGTACACCTTTACATCATTCCTGATGGTAAAGGAAATACTTTCAGTTTTTCTGCACTCAATATAATATTAGGTATGAGATTGTCATATAAACCTTTAGTATGTTGAAGTGTGATACTTCTATACCTGGTTTATTCCATTTTTGTTTTTTTAAATAAAGAGATGTTGATTTTGTCAGGTTTTTTTTGTACATCAACTGAAATGATCATGTGATTTTTTTTTTTAACCTTGATTCTACTTATGTGGTAAATTAAATTTACTGATTTGTGTATGTTTTCACCATTGTATCCCTGGAATGAAACCAACTCAAACATGGTGTGTAATCTTTTTATGCAATGATTAATTTGATTTGAAAATATTTTTTGAAGATTTTTAAATCTATATTCATCACTGATATTGGTCTATTGTTTTCTTGTCCTTAGCTGGTCTTGGTAGCAGGATAATATAGCTTCATGGAATCAGTTTGGAAGAATTCTTAATTTTATGGAATAGTTTGAGGAACATTGATATTAGTTCTTTAAAAGTCTGATAAGAATAGTGAGGCATGCTGATACACAACTCTAATCCCAGCACTCAAGAGGCTGAAGCAAGGTGATCATGAGTTCAAGGCCAATCTAGGATACACAGTGAGTTCCTGATCTTTAAAAAACAAAGCAAAACAAAACAAATAAAAAAATGGTAAAATTCAGCATCATCTGTGTCCAGTAGTCAGTTCTCGGCTTTCATTTATTGGAAACTTTTTATTACTCCTTTAATCTTATCACTTGTAACTGACCTATTTAGATATTTTAAATCTTCTCACTTCAAAATACAGTACCAGTCTAACATAAAGAAACATAAACCTGAGTCATTTTTAGGAAAATGGATGCACTGTGAGACCATAATGCTAATAAGTGAAATAATCAGACACAGAAGTTTAAATATTGTGTGATTTCACTTATATGAGAAATCTAAATTATAAATGAAGAGCAAAATAAAAAAGATAGGTAATAGAAAAGAGGGAGACAGATATTTTTCAAATGGGAAGGGGGACCAAGAGATATGGGGGGGGTGGAGGCAGAGAAGAAGGAAAGGGAATGAAAAAGAACTGAAATGTGTTATGTGCATACACTAACTTCCCACATGAAATATAATTATTATGTACTGCAAATGTGTACTAAGAAAAACGAGAAATTGAAAAACAAAGCATTCCTTACCTTCCACTTACTAGCTGTGTGATCTAGGAAAATTATGCAGATTTCTGCATGCATGACATGGATTTCTTTATCTGTAAAGTACAGACAACTTGAAAAAGCAGCATAACCATCCTTAGGGAGGCTATCATAAGGATTCAAGAGTACTTGGTACTGTTTCATTGCATAATTTAATTACTGTTAGCTATTTTTATTAACAGTTTTTTGCTCTAGCTGAAAAAAATTGAAAATAGTTGTGAACTATTTTGTGAACCGTATGCAAAAAGTACATAAGTGGTCTGCTGAAGTGTTGGCTTTCAAAATGGTTTTCATGTTAAGCTTGTGTAGGAATAAATACCCAATAATATCTAGTCAGTTCTGGAAGATTAAGTAGAGGAGGCCCAACCTATACAGAAAAAGTATAGATTGTAGAGTCTAATTTGTTCCTCTCTCACTCCGTGGACATCCAGATACCTGTATGCTTGAGATGTTAGAAAAAGGGAATGCAAGAAGTTGGAGGAGGAACTGTTTTAATGAAGGGTTCTATAAGGGAAATCATGTTAATTAGGAAAACATAAGTTATTGTTTTTAAAAATTTCAACTGTTTGCTGTGATGGAAGTTCAGTGACACTGTTCCTGGTTGGCAGATGATTTTTGATACAGTGATGAGAGGAGTTGAGTTCCCTCCCTTCTTTGACTTCGCAGTACTTCAAATTCTTGCATCCTAAGGCAAGATAGATAGAGCAGGTGGAGAAGCATAATAGTTGAACTATTGTGGCAAACACTAGTTGGATGACTCTGCCTCGATTCAGGGTTCCTGATGAGAAATTTAATTTTTGGATGGGCAGTTGTTTCCTAGTATACACATACACTCTAAGAGGGAATGCAGAAAGAGTTGGTATATAGTTAGCCACTTTTCACACAGGCATACAAAGCATGCTCACAAGTGACAGAGCTGTTGTATCAGGAGAAATATGGGAACCTTCTCCATTTCCACATGGAACACAGTATCGATTTTGGTACCACAAGGGTTACCGTATTTACTGAAATTTCCTCCTGGGACAACAGAAATAATCGCATTGCCCTGTGGGAACCAGGTAACCAAGC
Source organism: Cuniculus paca (assembly GCA_004365215.1). Lineage (NCBI taxonomy): Eukaryota > Metazoa > Chordata > Mammalia > Rodentia > Cuniculidae > Cuniculus > Cuniculus paca. The sequence continues at coordinate 8,971 of RJWT010051270.1, forward strand.
ATATGCCTGAGAATAGGAAGAATTCTGCTTTTCTTTGTTTAAAAACACATGAGGCATCTCTTGAAAATTTTCAGAAATGTTAGAAAGGCATTTTAATGGAGCATGAGGTCATGGAAAAACATCTAGGCTCAAGACCAAATGAAAAATAGACTGTTAATGTAACTGACTCCACAGTGTTAGTGGGAGGGAAAACTTGAATTACCAGTTTTAGATAAAGTAAGCTGTACTCATGGAACATCCAGATGGTAATATGTAGATCACTGAAAATTACATTTCAGGAGAAAGTTCTGAAGTAGAGGAACTAGAACTTCTGAACTAGAAGATAAAAATTTAGGAGTCAACAACATAAAAGTATCAACTGATATAAAAGAGTGAATGAGTTCAAGGAGGAAGAGTATTAAGTTAAAAATAAAGAGCACAACTTCAAAGCAGGATTTTGAGACCATCAGCTTTTGGTCTACAGAAAATATATATGTTGGTTTTGCTGAGATTATTGGCCATGTGTTTACTAATGCATATTTAAAGGGTTTTTGGCCATATTATCCAGTATTAAGTATTCATATTTAGTTCAGGGTAAGATATAAAAAACAGATGTAAGGCATATGCTTGCTTCATTCTTACTGTTATGCCTTTAGAATGTTTTTGAAAGCGTAATGAGTTTGTACTCACACAGCACATAGTTAGGTTTTACTATTATAAAATTCATTTAACTAAAATAAATTTCTGCTGGCATTTTTCCTCCTAAAGTAAAAGTAAAGATGTAATAGCATGGAAAATGTAAAGAATATATAAACGAAATTATTCTGAGAAGACATTTAAAATTCTTAAAATGTAGACATTGGCAGAAAAATACAACAGAAGGGATTCAGTTATATGTAAGCTTGTTATCCATCCAGCTAAAATATTAATTTTGATATTAAACGGGCAGGAAAATTCAGAGATTTCCTCAACTCTTAGCAGAAGTCCAAACTACTGTTAAAATGTATGTACTTTGATTGCTGGAATAATTACCATAACCAAGAAGTTTAAAGCATTTTCAAAATCAAGAAAGAAAATGCCAGCGCTGCCTACAAATCTAAATTATTTTCACACTTCAAAAACTGCACCTGGTGCTCCATTCACTAGTAAGTAAAAAGAATAAGGAGTAACTAGTACACAACTCCAGCTGGGCTTAGAAATCATTATCCAAAACCTAATCCAACAGCTGTTTGAAAATTAGCATTAGCAATGCCAAAAACTTTTTGTTATTTCATTGTAATTCTAATTGTAATTGCACATCATATTCTAGAGCAGAGGTCTCAATATGACAGTGCACCAGAATTAGTTGGGGTGTTTGTTAAAATATAAATTACTGCCTTCCCACCTTTGCTAGTTACTAATTCAGGGTCTAAGAATTTAGTGTCCCAGGTGACACTAATATAATGGTCCAGAAACTCTAAGAATCAGTATTCTGTTTTTCACGATGTTGAACATTTTTTATGTATTTATTGGCCATTTGTGCTTCTTCTGAGAAGTGTTTATTCATTTCACTTACCCATTTTTTGATTGGGTCTTTTATTAGTGAGAGTCTAGTATTTTTGAGTTCTTTATGTATTCTAGATATAGGTCTTCTATACAAGGAATAGCTGGCAAAAAATTTTTCCCATTCTGTAGGTTGTCTGTTCACTCTGTTGGTTGTTTACTTTGTTGTGCAGAAGCTTTTCAATTTGATATAATCCCATTTGTTGATTTTTAATGCAGTTCTTGTGCAATT
>RJWT010051271.1:0-10729 GCA_004365215.1 Cuniculus paca
AATCTATCTTAAAAAAAAAAAAAAGAAGAACAATCTATCTCCATATTTCCTATTATCCATCTTTTATTTTAGTGAGTTTCTTGCATAAGAGAATGTGGTGTTTAAGTTTGTGTGTCTGATTTATTTCACTTAACATTATGGTTTTCAGTCATTTTCCTACAAATGACTCAAGTTTATCTTTTTTATGGTAGAGTAGTACTCTGCTGTGTGTAAATACCACATTTTCTGTATCCATTTATCTGTTGATAGAGATACGGGCAGCTTCCAAGATTTAGCTATTATGAGTCACGTTGCTATAAACATGGGTATGCTGTACCTCTGTAATATGATGTTTTAACTTTTTTGGGAAGATGCTCCACCTCTTCATCTTCAAGGGAGGGACACCGAAGAACCTGAAGACATGATTTAAAGCACAATGGGCAGCAGCATTCCCATCTGAGTTAAGTGTCTTTCATGAACCTGCCCCATGGTTCACCACAAGGAAGAGGCAGGAATGGGAATAGAGCGCGGATCTCGAGCCTGTGTCCCTTCTCTGGGGCTAGGTGGCTTCTACAGGAAGGAAGGAGGTGGGCGCAGCACAGCCAGCATAGGCTTTAGCACAGCTCCTGGAAAGATATCACTAAACGCTGTCCCTGTGGGTGCTGAGAGAAATTGGCTGCTACTGCTTCATCATGCAGGCCCCATTTACCCTCTCTAGGCACGGTGACCACTGTCACAGCCACGACAGTACTTGTGCTATTGGTTTTTACTTATGGTACATCTCTTGCCCTTACTTTCTTCCAGCTCTCTGGGTACACCATACAAATTTCCAAGGAGCTGGACAATTTAAGAAAGCAAACTATTACAGGGTCAGTGGCCTGAGCCTGGCTCCTTTCTTCCTTGGGTGAGTTATTCCTCGGAAGTTCCTTGACCTCTGCGGCTAGCTTCTGATGGCCCCAGACCCCCAACTCAACATGCATCTCCACCATGACTGAATCCAGCATAGGCCCAATCTAGGGTTTCCCTCAGTGGATACAGAGACGGGCATTTAGGGGACTGCTGAGGTTTAAAGCACAGAATGGGTCCCAGTGCTACCAAGAGTATGTGTGCAAGGCCTGGAAGGGCCATCCCCGTGGGTGAGTCCCAGAGTGCTCAGCAGAGTAGGGAAGGGCAGGCGGGTCCAGGGACCTCCTTGTTCCTCCTCTCCCTGCCCTCCTTCATCCATTGCCAGGAGGTGCTTGTGGAGCCTTCAAAGAGCCAGAGCGGACCGTGGTGTCGGTATGTGATAGAACTTGTCTGATCACTCCCAGCTGTGCAATTAAGGGCAGATTCCCCACGCGCTGCTGTCACCAAGTCCACCTTCCCAAGCTGCGTTTGCTGTATGGCATGAATGCTCCGGGTGCACGGTCAGCTGGGCCATGGCATCTTGTTGTGCAGCTGCTGGTCTTTGAGTAGTTTGAGTTCAGTGAGACCCATTGTAAAATGGGAATGATAATGATAGCATCTGCTTCCCAGGGCTGCTGTGAGGCTTGAAGGAGAGAATGTATAGAAAACTCCTGACTTGGTCCCTGGTGTAGGGCAAATGGTCAGGGGTACCAGTCATCTGAGTCCATCATCAGCCTTCAGAGAGGTGTCCCCATTTCACACCGTGGCTATCACAGTGCTGGCCCTAGGAAGGATTTCATGGAGCTGAGCTACTCTGCATCAGCACAGGGGCACTGTGATTCCATTAACATCATTTCTGAACTCCACCGGCCTTCTTTTCCTGCTCTACAAGTCAGACGCAGGGAAGGGAAGGCATCAGGGCCCTTCATGAGGGCATGTGTCCCTAGGCTTCCCATTTTCATAACAAACAACAGATTATCAGCTTATAAAGAGGAGTTTTCTGTCTATGATCATTTGCTCTACTTTGGGGGGCTGTTGTGAAGCAGTCGGAGCATGTGGTAGTGCAAAATTGCTCACCTCACGACCAGGAAGCAAAGAAAGAAAGGGGGCTGAGGTCCTCCCATCCTTTTTAAAGGCAGCTACCCTCAGTTATCTAAGCCCACATCTTAAAGTTCCACCACCTCCCAACAGCCCTGCCCTCAGGGCCAAGTCTCCAATATATGGAAATTTGAGGAGCACTTAAGATCCAGACTATGGCAAGGTATGACAAGAGCTCTCATAGGTCAGGGGTAAGCAGGACCCACTCACAGCTGACCACACCAAGGTCAGCATTCTTCCCTGGACCAGTTTCTACCTGCAAGGAGTATCTCGCTGTGGATGCAGGTAAAGCCTATTGCTGTCATCCACAGGAGAGCACATCGATCTGTTGCACTTGTGAACTGTCTGGAAGGCTAATGGTAAAGGCAGCAAAAGCACCCATCTAAGTTCCTGGTCAGCAGCACGCAGGGACAGGTGGGGCAGGTGGGAGAAGCAGAAGAGGCCACAGGGAGCGGGGCATGAGTACCAGTTCAGGCCCCGTCTTTACTATGCGGGAACCAACCCCAGGGCATCCACCTCTCAGCAGCTTTTTTCCTTTTTTAGGTACTGGGAGTCAAACCTACCACTGAGCTATACCCCTATCCTTTCTATTTTTTTATTTTGCACCACAGTCTCACTAAGCTTCCCTGGCTAGTCTCAAACTTGCAATTCTCCTGCCTCAGGCGCCCAAGTATCCCGGAGTAGAGGCATGCGCCACCACGCCCAGCTTCTCGGCAGTTTTTGTTCAACACCTCAGATGAGACAGCGTGGTGTAGCTCCCCTCTCTCCCCTGATCCGCACAACAAACCTGCCAGCTTGTCGTCGGGGTGCCAAGGCTTGTTGTACAACTTAATGGAGTAAACCCTGCAGACGTCAGCACTCCCTTCCCATCTGCTGTTTGGCACTAAACTTCTAACATTTACCTCAGAGATAGAACTGTCAGACCATCCACGCGCTTGCGTGTGTATACACAGAAGCCCAAAGCCACTTGTGCTGCTCCCTAAGGGCTTCCGAGTGTCAACAGTCATGTGAACAAACGTGATCTTATCCTTTCTTTACATAGACTTCACAGTGTTAGCTGGGGCCGGCCTTGGGCAAACCACTAAACGTCTTTGGGCCTCAAAGTAAATACAAACTGTAGGTAGTCAGTGAGTAGATGACCAAGACCATGGATCTCACAAATGCCTGTCCCCCCCTGGGCACCTGCAGCCCACCTTATAGCCATTCACCACAGGACACTTGAGGACAGCAGGTGCCATCTTCATGTGCCACTAGGCAGCAGTGGCCCTAGGGGAGGGAAAGTGTTCACACATACCATTCTCACCGTGTGCCGGCCACAATGCTAACTGGTTTCCATGCTCCTGGTGACCCCTGTTTTGCAAGCCTCACTGCATTGCTCTGATACTTGCTTGTCATATCTTATGGGTAAATCGAAGTTCTGGGATCAATTCTTCCAGAGTCACCTTGTTTGTGGGTGGCAAGGCCTGCAGATGAGCCGCCCTGTCTCATCCAAGTCCAAGGCTCTGCTTGCTATGGGGCACCTGTCTCCCCATCACATTAGTGGTTCCCAACAGCCTGGCAGGAGATGGCAAGATTGTCATCACTCCACAGGGAGGAGGTGCAGGATCCAGGCTGGGACTTAGCTTCACTCCATGGTTCCAGGGTCTCCAATGCCTATGGGCATCACAGGGAGGAGACAGGAGCCATGTGACAGAGAGAGCACTGTGCAAATCAAGTCCAAGTCACTTCTAAGAACAAACTCTTCCTGGGGAAGCACTCATTAGTAGACCCATATGACCTGCAGAAACACCTCCCTCTCCACTCATTCGTGTCCTCATTTTGAGATCCCAATATTTCACCTCCATGGCCATTGTCCCCCTGGGCCCCAAGGACACTATGTGGCTTTCCCCAAGGGTTCAAGAGGCTGCTGTGGATCCTGCCACTTTGGCCCAATTTCTCCTCTGAGCATGTCAGGCTCCCTAAAGTGAAGCATCATGGACAGAATCCAAGTACTGGACCAAATGAGGTGTCATTTTAAAATCTCAAAATACAAACTGTTAAGAAAGAACTTTGTGAGGTACATTGTTGTACCAAATAATTTCTCTAAATAGCAACATTTTCCACTTCATGAGAAATGGCTAAATTTACTCATGGAACAGCCTGGTATCACTGGGTGCTGTGTGATAGTTGATTTTATGTCACCTTGACTGGGCTAGGGGAGGCCCAAGTAGCTGATAAAACATTGGTACTGATGTGTCCGTGAGGGTGTTTCCAGAGAGACTGACATCTGTATCAGTGCACTGAGTAAAGCAGATGGCACTCACCAGTGGGAGTGGGCACTTCCCAGTCACGAATAGAGAAAGTAAGTGAAGGGCAGACAGGCCTCTCTCTGCTGGAGCTGGGACATCCTTCTTTCTCTGCCACACTGCTAGCTTTAGGATTTAAATCATTGGCCTCCATCTTTTGGTCCTTCAGGGACCCACAGACTTGCTTTCTTGAGCCTCTAGCTTGCAGGTGGTAATCTTTGGACTTCTTGGGCTCTTAATCATAAGAGCCAATCCATCATAAGTCCCTACGTACAGGCAATCCCTGATTTACAGTGGTTTGGAATTACAACTTTTCAACTTTACCATGGTGCAAAGTGATATGCATTCAATAGAAACCACATGTTATGGTTTGGATCAAAAATATTTCCCAAAGCTGGGCACGGTGGTGTATGCACGACACTAGCTACTCAGGAAGCTGAGGCAGGAAAATCGCAAGTTTGAGGCCAGTCTGGGGAACTTAGTGGGCCCTGTGTGAAAATAAAGGAAAACGATCTGGAGATGTAGCTCAGTATTCCCTGGGTTCAATCCCCAATGCGCCCCACCAAAATGAGAGGGAGAAAGAGACAGAGAGACAGACAGAGAGAGAGCAAGCAAAAGGCTCATGTATTCAGAGGTAGGGCTTTTAGAAGTTGATTGTATCATGAGGATGTTGACCTCATCAATAGATTAATCCATAATAAGATCATTAATGGACAGCTGGGTATGGTGGTGGACAGCTGGGTATGGTGGTGCACACCTGTAATCCCAGAACTCGACAGGTGGAGCTGGAGGATCGCTGTGAGCTCAAGGCCAGTCTGGGCTACAAAGTGAGTTCAAGGTCAGCCTGAACTGCATGATGAAACTGTCTCAAAAAGATCCACACCAAAAAGGATCATTAATGGACTAAATGGGCTGTGAGGAAGTGGGGTCTAGTGGAAGAAGTAGGTCATTGGAAGAGCCACTTGAAAGGGTGTATCTTGTTCCTGGGTCTTTCCTTCTCTTTCCAGCCTCCCCAAGATGAGCAGCGTTATCCTGCCATACTCTCCTACCAGGATATTTCTGCCTCACCCTAGGCTCAGGAACAATGGAGCTGCCAACCATGGATAGAAATCCCTGGATCTGTGGGCCAAAATAAACCTTTTCTCCTTTAAATTGTTCTCAGGTATTATGTCACAGCAGTGGAAACCTGACTATCACATCACATTCGGAATTGTGAATTGTGATCCTTCCCCAGGTCAGTGCTTTGCAGGTCCATCCTCTCTGGAGATGGTGTGCAGAAGCCACGGCTACCAGGCAGACTCGTAATCATGAGGGGAAACTTCCCATGCTCTGTGGCGTACTGGTTGCTAAGCTGTGATGTTCAGTAGGGTTAGGTGTATTCAGTGCATCCCTGACTTATGATAATTTCAAATTACGATGGATTTATAGGGTCATAAGCCCTGCTGTAAGTTGGGGAGCATCTGTACCCACATATCCTATGTGCTGTTTCTCTGGAGATTCCTAAAACATACAGGCTCCAAGTTAATATCCCAGGGTTCACGTTTCTGGACAGTCCCTGGCACTGCCTTGGTCCTCCTAGCTCCTTGAGCTCTAGTACTGACAGCTTCCTACGTGCGAAACAGTTGTTTGTACATTCGTTTTGTGTTTTTGCATACTTGGGACTCAAGCCAAGGCCTTTGCACAGAGCTAAATCTCCAATGCTTTTTTATTTTTTATTTTGAGAAATGGGCTCACTAAGTCGCTAAGGCACCTAGTCTGGGTTTGAACATGCTGTCATTCAGCCTTAGCCTCCCAGAGTTCTGGGATAACAGGCCTGTGCCACCAGCCCTGGCTGAAAATCGTTGGTTATTTATTTATTTATTTATTTATTTATTTATTTCCTCAATGGGCAGTTTTAAAAGTCGTCCAAATAGTCAGGCCTCCTTTCTCTCTTCTGGCCTTGTCAACTCACCCAGTCTAGAGATGTGCCCACAAGTGGGGAACCCCTCATGGCTCCAGCTTTGGTAGTGCTGGTGGAGGACAGGTCCAGGTCTTCCCTGCACTTTTCATGTTGTTGTCAGCATCTTCATCAGACAGCAGTTGACAGCAGTGGCAAATGGGGCTATTCATGTTGTCACTATTTCTGGGGGACCCCTGCAGGCCCACACATAAATGCAACTGAGATTCTTTCTCCCCAGGAACTTACTGTTAGCTCTACTGTTGCTGTGGAAATGGAAGCCTGGACTACAGCTGAAGGAAGTGAGGTCCCCACTGATATGTCCACCGTGAACCTCAGAATGTGATCTTATTTGGAATAAGGGTCTTCACAGGTGTAATTGAGATGAGGTTCTGGAGAGACCATTCTGGAATAGAGTGGGCCCTATTATGACAAGTCCTTATAAGACAGGAGACACAAGCAGGCGGGGTGGCGCATGCCTGTAATCCCTGTACTCAAGAGGTTGAGGCTGGAGGATCATTGCAAGTGTGAGATCAGCCTGGGCTACAAAATGAGTGCATGGCCAGCCTGAACTGCTTAACGAGACCCTGTCTCAAAAAGACAAAAACCAACAAAGAAACAAACAAACAAAACACAGAGAGAGGAGACATGGAGACACAGAAAAGGTCATGCAAGAATAAAGGCAGGACTAGAATGATGTCACAAGCCAGGGAAGGTCTAGAGTGTCCAGCAGTAGGAGAGGCAGGAGGAGCACCCCTCTGGAGCCCCAGCAGGGAACACAGCCCTGCCCACATCTTGATTTTGGACTTCCAACCTTCAGGACTGTGAGAGAATAAATTTCTTCCCTTCAAGCCACTCAGTTTGTGGTACTTGGTTGTGGTAGCCACAGAAAGTAATAGAAGGATGACATTTGAAGACTTGGCCTCCTGGACAGAGATGCACCCGTGGGGGCCTCCTGAGTTGCTCTGGAGAACAACATGTGTGAGACAGGTCCAAAGGTAGGCTGGCCCTGGAGACTCTGAGCCACAGTACAGTTTCCACAGGGGCCTCAACTTCCCCTCATCAGGGGGGCCCTTGGGTTTCAGAGAGTGACCCCACACCTACCACCTTATGGGCAGACCCCAGGAAGGGGACATGAGCTTTCATTATGCAACTTTCTGCAGTCAAGGGCAATGCCCTGGCATCGCCAGCTGTTAGGGGATCAAGTCCTCCAATCCTGAAAGGGATGTGTGGGGCGAAGAGAGTCACACATGTGTTCTTACAACCCCCATTACTTTTTAATTTTTTGTAGCACTGAGGATTAAAGCCAGTGAGCTATATCCCTAGCCTTTTTTTATTTTTTATTTTAAGACAGGGTCTCACTATGTCACTAAGTTGCCCAGGCTGGGCTCAAACTTGTGATTTTCCTGCCACAGCCTCTCAAAGTGCTAGGACTGCAGCCAGCCATGCACCACCATGCCCAGCTAGCTCTGATTACTTTTAGGGCAATGATGGGTTGACAGTTTTCCCATCACAGAGGAAGAGAACTTCCCGTCCTGGATCCAGATGTGACTTGGATCTCAGTATCCACCTTTGCCATGTCCGCCAGCTGTGGCCTGTTTCACACATATCCCTTAGGAGGCCCAAGTCACACTGGGTTATAGTTGCAAAGACTTAAGAGGGGCCTCAGCCCACATTCATGCTCCCCCGCCCCCCACTGCCCTGGGGCTGACCATGCATGCTTGGTCAATAAGGCAACAAGATCACTAATTATACATGCGTGCCATTGAAACCTGATTGCTGAGTCGCATGTGACAGTCCTGCGTGCCACCCCATGTGGGTCAGGAAGACCTTGATGCAATGTGTTTTCTTCCACTCAGCTGTTCACTTGCTCAGTCTCCCTGTGCATTGTGTGGTCATCTGTTCCCAGTAACAAATGAGAGAAAGCAGTCTGTCCCTTCAGCTCCCCGGGACTGGGGGAGTTACAGCCATGGCTGAACAGAGCTCAGCCCCACCCTGGCTTCTGCACTCAACCCACTTGTGGCCTGGAGGACAAATGAGTCATCCAAGGGTGTCCAGCCACTCCTTCAGCTTTTGCTTAAAGGTGATGATGATCTGCAGTAAGATCTAATCCTTAAGTGCCAGTGATTCTTCTGGTCAATGAGAATTTTTTCATGATTTCTTTATTTTTTTAAACTAAGGTAAAATATGCACAACATAAATTCACCATCTTGACCACCTTTATGTGTACAGTTCATACATACCCTCATAATGCTGTACAACCTTCACCACTGTCCATTTCCAAAACTCTTTCATCTTTCTGAACTGAAAGTCTGTTCTCTTTAGACACCAACTGCCCATTCCCTCCTCCTCTAGCTCCAGAGCAGCTGCCACTCTACTGTCTGTCTCTATGAATTTGACTACTCTGCATTTGTCTTTTTGTGAGTGACTTATTGCACTTAACATGTGTTCAGAATTTATCTATATTATACTGTATGTCAGAATTTTCTTCCTTTTCAAGGCTGAGTAATAATCCACATATATATTCACCAACATTTGTTATTATCTGTTGTGTTTTGTTTTTTAGTAGCCATCATACAGAGTAGGAGGTAGTACGTGGAGGACAACCTGGACAACTCTCCTTGAAGGAAGAGCAAATGTCTCCATTTTGGCTAAACCTGGCCCTATTTCCATGTATCGATATGTACAGAGCTGGCTAGGACTTTTCCTTATCCTTTCAATTGGCTTTAAGCAATGCAAATAGGTCTAGCCAGGTGCTGATGTATATAAGCAAGGTGACAGGGCAGTGTTTCTCTGCCCCGTAGCTCCCACAAACCATGTGTGAATCAGGTGGGAGAGACAGCCACACTCCATACTGTAGGCTGAGATACAGCTGAGATCAAGCCTCAAGATAAGAGGAATGACTTCCCAGGGCATAAAAGATTACATTTCATAGCTGAAGCACTGACCCCCAAAACATTACATGCTACCTCAGATTATTGCGTTATGCAGATTACTCCTGCACATCCTTCTCTCTGTGTATTGCAGAGGTGCTTTCAGGCCTCCTGCCTGGCCCAGCGCATGTGCTCGCATGCTTCCCACCACTCTCACCTCACAGTCGCCCATCCACAAGCCATTCCCTTAATGGATTAATAAAACCTGGGTTTGCCTTGGGTCAAAGCCTTTGCTCCAGTTGGCCATCACCCTAGCTGGACTTAGGACCCCCTAGGTTCCCTACAACTACAAATATACCTTAGTGTCTTCATTCTCACCATGAGTTGCACTGGAAGTGGTAGATTGAAATTAACGTGCTAAAATTCCAATAACTTTTCCATGGATTACAAATATAAACTTTCTGGACCTCAAGGAAGACTGGTTTGACTTTCTTTTTTCTTTTCTTTTCTTTTCTTTTTTTTTTTTTTAGGAACAGGATAAATTTATTGAGAGAAAGCTTCTGTCAGAGAGAGACAGAAGGGGTCTTGAGTGGGTTGCCCTGGTTTGACTTTCATTTCCCTAAGGGTCAGTGATATTGAGCATCTTTTCATGTACTTATTGGCTATTGTATTACTTTTTTTTTTCCATACTGAGGATTGAACTCATGACCTTGTGTTTACCAGGCAGGTGCTTAAGTCGCTGAGCTAAACCCCCAGCCCCTGGCTATTGTATTTCCATGTCTTTTTTGTAGTTGTTGTTTAATGTCTACTCAAGTCCTTTATCCATTTAAAAAATTGTGTGTGTGTGTGTGTGTGTGTGTGTGTGTGTGTGTGTGTGTTTGAGACAGGGTTTCACTATGTGGTTCAGGCTGGGCTTGAACTCACTTTATAGCCCAGGCTGGCCTCAAACTCATGGCAATCCTCCTGCTTCAGCCTCACGAGTGCTAGGATTATAGGTGTGCACCACTATGCCCAGTCCTTTTGTCCATTTTTAAATTGGGTAGTTTTCATTAAACTTTAGGTCTCTATATACTTTGGATAGTAATCTCTTAACAGATACCATAAAGCTGCCTTTTCACTTTTTTTTTTTTGACCAAATCATTTTACTGGGGACCTTGGAGTGGGGAGAAGGTGCTCAAAAGACGCTTTAGACAAGAACAGGCATCCTTGGCATGGCTGGACCTCTCCATGTCCACTGTCACCAAAAGCTGCTTGTTACAGTTTGTATATAGATGGCCCCCCAATCCTCATGTAGTCATGGAAGCAGCTGAATCTAACATTTATGATTGACTCATTGTCTAGCTCTGGGATTGGCGGTGTGAGCTCTGCACCTGCCCAGGGGTGGAGCCAACATACAATGTAAGGTCGGGGATGGGGCGTGTATTTTCCTCTTTGGCACGGTTTGCTCTTGCCACTTGCAGCCGCCATGAACAGCTGCCCCCTTTTGCTCTGGCTGCTGCCTTGAAGTGCTGCCCCAGTGCCATGCCACTCTGCCTTGGAGCCAGCTGATTATGGACTGAAATCCACAGAAACTGTAAGCTAAATAAACCTTTCCTTGCTTCACTTTGGTGTCAGGTGTTTGTCTCAGCAATGAAGAAAAAGTAACCAGAACACTGCTTTTTCACTTTTTGATA
>RJWT010051272.1:0-10725 GCA_004365215.1 Cuniculus paca
AAGCTTCTCAAATTGTAGTGTGTATTTGAATCTTTTTTTATTGCAAAAGTGGATTCTGTTTGAGCAGGTCTGTGGTAGGGCCTGAGATTCTGCCTGTCACAAGCACTCAGGCTGACCATACTAGTCTAAGCCCCTAGACTTCTAAAGACAGAAGGAACCTTGAAGCTCATCCAAGCCAGTGGTTCACAGCTCCAGCTGACCATTAGAATCACTTGGGAGCACCTTGCAATACACTTTGGGCTTTCAGTCTGCAAAACCTATGAGTCATGGAAGGGTTCCAACCAGTGAGTTTTTAGTAAGTTCCCTAGCTCAGCCTTGTATGCATTTGAGTTTGAGAACCACAAACTAGTCAGATCCCCAACTAGTGGATGACAGAACTGAGGTCCAGAGACTGCTTTAATTCCATGAGGGGAGATTCTGTTAATACAAGAAAAGTTTTCCCAAAAGAATAACTTCTGTGCACTTTGCCTGCCTAAATGATGTTCCCTTTTAAAGCCGCAGAAAAACTGTATCTTGCATATAATTTATTTTTTAAAAGCCCTAGCACAGAAAACAAATTTTTCTGCCTCTTTTAGAATGATAAATACTCTAGATTATTTTAGTTTGGTCCTAATGGTAGGGGGTGTTATTGGTAATGGTAAGGAATGGATATTAAGCAATTATGTTATCCAAACACATCATTATTATTATTACCAAGATGAGTGGACTTATTATAATTGAACAATAAAAGCATGAATGACTTTGCATTGTTATTAGTGTCTGTCTCATGGCCCCTGCCTTTCCCAGGGGCTGTTGTGTTCAGCAGAAATGATTCATAATGTACCGTACTGGCAGTGCTAAACTTGCAGGCTATTGGTTTTTAAAATCCACTCTAGTCCTCTTTTCTTTTCTGGTACCAACCCATTGTTCATTCAAGACGCTTGCACTCAAATAACCTACTCTGGTGAAGGCTCTAGTCTCGCTGATTCTACTTTTGTTGCCCTCTCTCTTCTTTTCCCCACAGCAGCCAGTGATCATCAGAACTGTGAACTGGCTGTATAATTCTCTTGCTTGAAACCTACCAGTGGATGCCTGTTTCTTTTAGGATGAAATAAAAATCCTTGACAAATCTTCCCAGACCCTTAATGAACTCTCCTGCTTCCTTCCCCATTCTCAGCCATTCTTCTTCTTTTCACCATATTATTTTCAGTTTCTGGAATGCTCTTACATCTCTCTTACCTAGGAGAGTAAAACATGCTCTTCTTCCTGTTTAGTTGAGGACTCTTTCCTCAACTATTTCCTCCTCATCTTTGAGATCTCAGTTGAATTTTCTATTTCTGAAGAAACTTTCCCTGACCACCTGACAAATTCAACACTTCTGGCAACTCCTTTCCATAACACTAGGTACTTCTCCATTGGTGTCTCCACGAGCAATCACTTACTTAATGACTTTTTCCTTGGCTAATGAGAATCCCCAGAAGTACATGGCTGTCATTTTAAAGTCATTGTCCAACATATACCTGGCACTTGGGAGATGCTTAATAGTTACTTGTTGAGGGAATGAATGTTCAGCTGCTACCAGGTACCTGAATAGAGAATGACAAGGATGTAAGGGGGAGCTAAAGACACTGGGTCTCCCCCTGTCAAATTCCCAGAGTTAGGTCTGAACTTCTTTTCCATAGCCACATCTTCCCTATCCCTTTAGAGTATGTTTAAAAAATTGTAAGTGCTTAAAATGTGTTTTATCCCTAAATCGAACCTTAAGCTCCAGCATGTTTGATTAGGTTTCCTAGAGCCACCGTCCATCTGTCTGGAAGGACATATGGATGAGCCTGCACAAACGTCAGCACTGTATTGTAGAGATGCTGTTGAAGATACCCTTTCCCATGACACTCCATGTTCCCTGTGTAAAGATAGCCTTAAAAATGTCAGCATGAGCTTTGCTTCCTTGAGCAACTGATATTTTCCTGTGTCCACTGTATTTGTGTACCACATTTTTCTCTCTCAGTTTTGGCTACGGGGAAGCTCATTCTTTCGGCTCAACTTTTGTAGCTGTAGAATCCGAGGCCCACAGACTCACAACTTGACTTTGCCCTGGTTTTGATTTTCTATCCTAAATACATTTTCTCTGGTCTTGATTTATTAAATTATTTATAGCTTTCTATTTTAGAGTATGAAGTCTTGTAAACTTCCTCAAGTCCTTGGTGGATGCAACAGAGAGATATATGAAAGAAAAGAAATTCATGAGGCTCTGAAATACATTCTCTTTAAAGTGTGGAGGATTCCTTCCTGCGGGTGGTACTGGCATGAGCGATGAACAGAAAGAGTCCTGCTGGAAATGGTGTTCCTCAGTCACGCAAAGACGCAGCAGGGTTTCTAGAAGAGGGACCTATCTGGAATAGAATCTTGATGTGATTTTGTTCCTCTTGTCTTGCTGAAGCTATCCTCAAGTGATGCAGAAGTGTATGTGACTCTGACCTCTGTTTGCAGTCTAACTCCTTTTCTAGGGAGTAGCTATACAGAATGAGCTCAAAAATCTGTCCCAAGATGGTGTGTGAAATCTGAATTTCCACTGGGATGTCATCTTCTGTAACAAGGTCAGAATTAAGAGTGTTTTTGTAGGCAATACTATAATTTCAGCCACTTTCTAGTTCACTTTAAGTGTCCATCATTGCCATGGAGACATTTGCTTTGAGAAAGTGACATTCATTTTTATCTCCAAGTGAAGCAGGAGTGAGCGTGGGGTCCATGTGCACTATCTGCCAGATGCTGCGTATGGGCCTTACAGAGGCTGATTTAACTCCCTAACCACTTATAAAAGAGCCTGACTTTCCAGTATGGTAAAGCCAGGCTTGGGGAGAGACTTGTCAGAGTTCACCAGCTCATGAGAGGTGGTACTAGAACTCCATGTAGATCTTCTGACCTTGTGTAGGACTGATTCTCCACTAGTTCTGACATGCACTGGGGAGACCATAAGAGACTAGTGGGAAAAGGGCAAGAAACAGTGAGATAAATAGTGCTCATGAGCGAAGCTGAGAGAGTACCTAGAAGCAGCCAGAAGCAAAAGGAAGACACTTTTGCAAGGACTTGGCGCCTGTCCTATGGGACCATGATCCTCCTCCAGACCCCATCCATCTCCCGCTCCACTCTGTCATCTTTGTCATGAGTTTATTGGCACAAATACCTTCCCTGACATCCAGACTCTCCTGGTTCTTCTCATTTTATTCTCCACAAATGATACACATAGCCATGTATTGAGGTACTGTCATGTTCTCTGTCCTTTGGAGGCACAACCTCATTTACATTCCACAACAACCAGCAAAGTAGACATTATTTCCCTCTTAAGATTGCAAGTCATGGTGTCAGCAAGGGCTAGGGTTCTAGCTTCCTGCCTTTACTTTTCACCATTGCTGAGATGCCAGAATGGGTAGCAGAGCTCTCTAAGTATTAAGTTTATGGTGCCCCTTAAGGGAGAATGGAGTCAATAAAGAATAAATTTCCCAGACCTCTGTAGAGCTCTTATTTGAACACTGGTTGTCTGCTCACTTCATTGACATGCACATTGATATTTTTCTCCAAGTTTCTCTCAAACTTTCGTATTGGGTTTAATGTCCACTTTAGGTTTTATTAGCAACTGTATGTATTATAATTAAACTTTTTATTTTGAGAAAAATGTAGATTCACATACAGTTGTAAAATAATATAGAAGTAATTTCCCTTTTACTTGCTTTCCACCAGTGGCAGCATCTTGAAAGTGTTAAATATAATATCATAACCAGTGTCTTATCATTGCCAGAGTTAAGATATGGGTCATTTATAGCAGCACAAGGATCCTTCATGCTATTCTATTATATTCACACTCACTTCCCTCCATCCTCATTTCTTCATTAACTCTTGCAAACTAATCTGCTCTCCAGTTCTATAATTTTGTAATTTCAAGAATGTAACCTGCAATAAAATAAGAGAATAAAAATTGGAAAGCATAAAAAATGGAAAGACCAATAGAGTATAAGTTTTTAATAAATGTCTCAGTTACTTCCTCAAAAACAATGAATGAAATCCTTACCACTTCTAACTTTTTAGGATTTACTTTTTGTCTTAATCATAAGTTCTGTGGAGGGTCACTGAAGTTTTCACACATATCGAGGATTTATTCCTTTTATTGCTGAGTAGTATTTCATAGTATGAATGTACCACAGTTTGTTTAACCATTCACTTGTTGAAGAACATCTGGATTTCCAGATTGGAGCTGTTATGAATAAAACTGTTCTAAACATTCAACTATAGGTTTTTGTGTATTTCTGCATTTCTTTGGTATAAATTCCCAGAAGTACAATTGCCAGGTCCTATGGTTAATTGTATGTTTAGTTTTATAGCAATGTTTTCCAGAATGACTGTACTATTTTTGCATTTCCATCAATAAGAGTGATGTTGTTTCTCTCCAAACTTTTCTTTTGAATTACCTAAATTTAACCTTAATTACTTCCTAAGGCCCTTATCTCCAAATGTAATTGTCTTGGGTTTAGAGAATGTGAATTTGGACATGGGGACACAATTCTACCATAGTATCTGTATCCCTAGAAGTCCCTCACCCCAAGGGAAACCTGGCTCTCTCTTGTCTGTTACAGGTTTAGTTCATTATTCTTCCCTTCTATTGACTTCACACTGTGCAACGCTGTGCAGCAGACAGTATGCAGGTGGGAGAAGGAATGATCTCTGCCTTGTGGGAGTTTACGACTTACTCTGTTGGAGAGACATGCAGAAACTTTCTACATGATGCAGTGCAGAGAGACAAATTGGACCCATATCCTGGTTCTACTAGTTACTAACTGCAGAGGCAGTTCACTCATTTCTTCCCCTCACTGCTAATGAGGGGCAGGCCTTCTTCCGTGTGGCTTCAGAGGTTGTGATAGTCGAATGATACATGTGTAAGATAGACAAGTAGAATAATAATGTCCAGTGAACTATGGGGAAAAATGGTGACTTATTTGTGCTACTAGAGCAGAAAGAATGTAGATTGATGGAGAGGAAACTGAGGCAGGTTGCATGGGGTGGGACCAGATGGTACAGGGCACTGAGGGCTAAGTTACAAGAGTCAATACTCTCCAGGCAAGTTAATTGCAAAGTGCAACTCGTATTTGTGTTAAGCCTTTCAGAAAATTCTCACATCCATTTTTATTTGATGCACAGCTCTTTGAATTGCACAAGGCATGTTCTGTTTTGCTCAGTTTTAAAGAGAGAGAGAAAAAAAGCGAAGCTCAGAAAGATTAGCTATTTTGTCAGGATTCCGTATCTAGTGACCGGCAGAGCTGGGATTTCTAACTTCCTTTCCAGTCCTTTGTCTGCAACCCACCCAGCTGCTGGGAGAGTACACAGTCCAGGTGTTGGGGTCTAGAATTAAAGCCTTTTACATGCTCCTGGATCCACATATATTATGAGAGCCAGAAGTGTGACCGTGTCAGCAAGGGTCCCCTGACTGATCTGAGCTGTCTTGAATTTAGGGACCACTTACAGATCCTGTGTGATATGATGATAAGATCTAATTTCCTTTATCAGTTTTACTTATTCAGCATCACCCTCATCATAAGATATAGTCTAAGAGCTAAAATCATCACTTGTACAGTGATGTATTAATAATAAAGAATTTTCTCAAATGAAAATGTGCAAAACCTATGACATAGTGAATGCAGAAATTTTTCCTAAATCTTAAAGCCCCGTCCGTGTATAACTGTAAGAGTTTGGTATTTATTTAAATTTTTAGCAAATTTGTGCATGTTCAGTGATTGCAGTTTTACCCATATCATTTTATCCATAATCTGTGAATTGATTTTCTTATTAGAATATTTTGCACATTTGCATATCTAGATCTTTGATTTTCATTAAGTATCTAAAGCACCATATGAACCTAAACAAATCCATCCATAGAAGAATTAGTAGTGGATCTTGATATATGGTACCTGATGTGATGTTGGGGCTTGTAGGGTTTACTCACAAGAAAAATTAGATATCAGTAGGTAACTAGGCTAAGAATCATGCAGCATATATGCCAAAGTTCCTCAGAGATATAGATAACCAAGTTTCAAAATGCAACCCATGATAACCTCAGTATATATTTCCTGTGAAAATATAATTTGTGATTAAGATAGCAAAGTATTATTCTAGGAGGATTGCTAATACCTGATGCTTTATATCATGTTTTTAATAATACCCTTAAGAATAATATTTTTAAGGTATACTAGAACTATAAATACCTATTAAACTCAGGTAGGTAATAATTACCAACCTTGATTGCCTCTCTTTTTCTTCTCATTAAAAGTGTAACATTGTCTCTCATTTCTACTAGTGTGGATCTCAAAAGTCCCTAGGCTAGTATATAATTTCTTGGTGTTTGGAGTTAGAGACCATCCAGTTAACTTTAATATCATTTGCAAAGAATGAAAGAAATTTCTTATCCTTGATGGGTCTATTAATATGAGAGAATCCCAAAGGTCACTTCTTAAGTTATATCTTTACTCTCTTCTCTCTTCGCAAGGAAGAGAAGCCTGTACTTTTCTACACAGTAGTTTTGGCAGAACCAGAAGAACAAAAACACCTACAGTGAAATCCAGGTGCTGCGTGTGCATCCACAACTATTGTTTCCAACCACGTGTCCTAGTGCCTCACACCCTGTCACAGTTCCCAACACTTTAAGGCCACGGGCATTCTGTCAAATTTCTATCTGGATTCTGTCCTTTTGGTGCCTGAGAAAGATAGCCAACACTGACTACCTAAAATGTACAATGTGTTTTGGTACTTATTATTAAAACATTTTAATGAGAAATTGGGGGGAGTAACAGTTTATATACGGGTGTCTTGAGGATATGGCCATCATTTTATAGCACTAGAAAGGTAAAAGCAAGTCCTTCAGGTCAGTATTTCCCAATTAGTTTAGTTCAAACTGTGGATGTGAATGCAAGCCAACTTGGATTGAAATTCCAGTCTATCATCTGCTGCCTCTATCTATAAAATGGGAATAATAACAGTGTCCACCACAGAGAGCTGTTTTCAGGATTAACTAAGATCGTGTATATAACAGTCTTAGCGTAGTGCCTGGAAACTTAATAATATTGAATATTTTTGTTGTTGTTACTGAAGATCAATAGTGGCTAGTGAATGGACAGTAGATACCTTAAATTATGGTTTCTTGGAATCTGTACTTGGTGTAACAGAAATAATTATGAGAGCAACTTAAGGTGATTCAACTTAGATTCTCCTATAACCCTTAGCTTTAAAAATCCTAAAGAAACTCAGACTACTCTATGAAAATATTCTATATTCCATTTCAAGAGAAATTAAAGCAAATAAAAGCTGTTGTAAGCCATTGTATGATTGTTCAGTAGCATATATGTCTGCTTCCAGAAACATCTGTGGTTAGAAAATAATAGTCCATCTGTGCCATTCTTTCTTTAGAGTCAAGCTACTTGACATGTATATACCGGTTACTTTGTATACAGTACAGTCATGGTTTAAGTATTTAGTATGACAATTTATTTTAATCATAGTAAGTGGCAGTGGTCCTATGGTCCATGTGGAAGGCAGATTCTCAAAGGAATCCAGGTTTATATGTGACTACATCGGTATACCAGTAACTAGACAGTGCAGGATGTACTTTTCTCAAAGAACACCTTGTAGTTGATAATAAGAATTTTTTTTGCCTTCCCAAACAATTCTGTGGCAATCTTAGGTTCCGTTTTTATTTTGATTTCTTGAATCTTTTCTACATTAGAATGCTTCGCTCCTGTGGACAGGATTACTCTGTTTGGGGGTCGCTTAATTTTTTCTTCGGAGAGAAAAATGAGTCTTCAACATACTGCATCTGTAACATGTAACTCTGTACTACAGCTCAGATTTGGGAGGTTTGTTTTATGATAGCATCCCCTCTAAAGCTTAATTAATTAATTAATTTATTTTTGCGGCACCAGGGATTGAACTCATGACCTCGCGCTTGCAAGGCAGGTACTTAGGCCACTGATCTAGATCCCCAGCCCTTGTCTTTTTGAGACAGGGTCTCATGATGCAATTCAGGCTGGCCTTGAGCTCACTTTGTAGCGCAGGCTGGTCTTGAACTCACAACGATCCTCCTGTCTCAGCCTCCCGAGTGCTGGGATTACAAGCGTGCACCACCACACCCGACAAAGCTTAATTAATTTGAAAGTTATTTGTGTTGAATTCCTTGACATCACACTCAAACTGTTGCAGTTTTTGTAATTTGATCTCCACTAAAGATTTGTCTTTAAGGTAGCTAGACGTATTCTCTGACTCAGGCATTTTAAAACTACCAAGTTTTAAAACAGAACTAATCAACACAAATGTCTTCATAATACAACATAGTAAGCATGTGTTCTGCAATAATAAATGAGTATAGTATAATCTTTGTAAAGTGGTACTACTGAATTCTGTCCAAAAAAGCGCCTCCAGATGGTTCCTCTAGCTGAAATCCTGAAGCATTCTCTAGGTAACTGTGGCTGCATATATACTTAAGTCCCATAGAGTCAAGAAAAATTGCACGGAAATGAAAATTAGCTATACAGTATGTTTTAATGGAGAATACATGAGATTCATCCTGAACGTGCTAATATGATGTAGGAAATTTGTAAATTTTACTTGTGGTTTTGTGGGAGGATTTAATGCTCACAGATTGCATGTTGACAAAGGGAAAATGCTTGCAGTGAATCATAAGAAGCTTAAATGGTGCTTTTATTGTATTTTGAGGTCTCAAGGAAGCATGTCTGTGAAATCATAATGAAAGTCAAAGGGAAAAGAATGTAGCTTAATACATTCTTTTTAACTTTACACATAGCTCTTTGGGAACTGCATGAGATGCAAAAAGTAAGATCAGGTTTTATTGAATTTACTAGTTCTTCATCTGAAGAATTCTTAAACTGAGCCCAGTTGATTTCTCTACTGAATGCTAAAAGAGAATTAATGGTATTTTTCAAGCAAAATTCAAGTTTGATACTCGAAAGCTTATTTCCCTCTTCTCCTCCGTTTCAGCACTTTCAACTTGGTCCTTTGCAGTGCCACTGACAATGAAACACGCTAAACATTTGTTTCGTTAAACACACAAGTTCTTTTCTTGCTTAATGGTAATGAATAAATGACTTTCTGCGGCCTGACAGAAAGATGAATTGTTTAACACTTATTATGCAGCCATCTACTTAAAGCGCAGATTACAGTTCAATTCATATTTGATTCATACAACTCGAAGTATTCATTATTCCACCTCCTTCTCCCCTTCGAAAAGCCCTGGGACATCTTCCTGGTTTAGCAAATAAGACGTGACTCACACTTCCTCTTTTCTGCCTCTTACTGGGTCTTAGCAGTAAAGCAGCCAGAGACACATATGTGAGAAATGAGACTTAAGTTGGATGGATCAAAACTTCACAATTCCCTGGCCCATTGCTGTTCACACACCATAAATACATTATCATCTTCATCTCCTAAATTAGGGAGTGGAAATAAGCTACTAGCCATCTAATATAGAAATTCCCAGCATCCACAGTGCATGGTGTGTTGCGGGTGAAGGAGTGAACAGGCAAATGTTCTTCCTTGAAAACAGCTCTGCATGAAATTGTTGTGTTGTCCTCTCTGTGCACTGTGCAGAGGGCAGCTGGGGCTGAGGAACAGAGATTTTTCTGTTATAATTGGGCAAGAGAGTATCTTTTGCAAAACAAAACCATGGTGGTCTGGAAAACACTGCAGTTTGCCTATAGAGAGCATCTTGCCCCATAGTCTCCGTGCAGTCAGTTGAGCTGCAGAGCCCTGGCTGCACTGGGCGTTAAACACCATTAGGAGATGATGGACATGATTACTTGACACTGGTATCTTTCTCTTTTGGAAACTGCAGTTAGCCTCTTAAAAGTGGATCTAATAATGACAGTTGGCAGATTTCAAGTGGTTTGGAGGTGCCTTGTGTGTCTGGCAATTGGGGAAGGAATAAGAAGGGCTTTCTTTCCTTGCAAACCTCTCCTAATGCTTTGGATCTCTACCTATTGTCTCTACAGAGATGGAAGACTATGCCTTGCAGAGTGAAGAAAAAATACTATTTTAGTCTACTTGGGCTGCTCTAACAAAATGCCGTAGATGGGTGGCTTAAACAGCAGACATTTGTTTCTTAATAATTCTGGAGTCTGGAGAATCCAAACTCAAGATAGTGGCACATTTGGTTCTTGACCAAGGCTGTCTTCCTCGCTTGAAAATAACTGCCTTCTCACTGTGTGGAGAAGAGAGTGTAAGCTCTGACGAACTCCTCCTCTTACAGGGCCCCTGTCCTGGAAGTCCCACCTTTTTGACCTCACCTGAACCTAATTACCTCACAAGAACCTTATCTCTAAATACCACCCTACTGGGACTTAGGGCTTTACCCTATGAATATGGCGGTTGGGGAGGTCACAGCATCCAGACCAGAGCACAGAGCTTCAGCAGTTCTTAGAGCCCTGCTCTGTTTCCTCCATCTCTTTGAGGGATTGATTACTCTGGTGGAGACACCTCTCTTGGCAAATCTGTATTTTAAGACGCAGCGTTAGGGGTCTTTGAAGCCTTCCCCAACTTTATCCTAGCTCCTCAGGTGGAGCCTGAAGTCCCCAGTGCATGCCTCTATCAGTACCTAATGGTAATTGTACTCAGATCTTAGAGTCTCCTTCCTGTCAGGTGGGGGTGGGGGGGGATCAAATTTCATCTGTGTCTCTAGAGCCTGGCCTGGTTCCT
>RJWT010051273.1:0-10727 GCA_004365215.1 Cuniculus paca
CTACATCAGTCTCCTCCAGACTAAAATTACTTAAAGCAAAAGGAACACATTTCCAGTGAGAAAGAATATGAAGAACAGATGAAGAAAGAAGCCTTTGGTGGAGGAGATCACTTTAGATCTTTAAATCATACCAAAATTGCAGCACCTTATTCCCTCTAGTGCCAGTGCCACAGTAGGATTTGAGGGTCAATGTTTTGATGTAAGAGATCTAGGAGAAGAATTTGTGTATTCAGAAAAAAAGAAGTTTTCAGAAGTTGCCTTCCTAGACCCAACCACATCTGTGGAAAGCATCATTTTCATATACAGAGAGCACATACCAGGCCTAGGAAATGCTTACCTATTGTCTCAAAACGCAAACTCCTGACTTGCCATCCAAAACATTATAACCACGTTGTTCGTGATTTTAATTAGTTTTCCAAACATATGACAAACTAAATTGAATAAATCAAACTGACCTTTAAATTTCTAGAATTATAGCCTATTTAAATGTCCATAATGCTGCAATAATAACCCAAGTTAATAACCATTTCACTCTCCTCCTTGAGAGGTTCTCTGGGTGATACACAATGTTATTAATTTTGGCGTGATTACAAATTATTCCCATAGTTCAGGTTTAATACGGTATTGATGTTGTTATTAATATGGATTTGTCAGTAAAGATACAAAACTGAGTTAGTCCCAGCTAATGTCAGCTTTAAGGTTAAAATATGAAAAAAAAAGAAAACACCAGCTTATATTGAGGAAGGCAAAAAAAAAAATAACAAGCCAATAAGACTAGAGTTTCATTTTAAGAGTATTGGGTTTGTTATGAGAAAGAATTCAAAATGATAAAACTTCAAAAAGAAATAAAAAGGCAATATGTGTTGGCCTATTACCAACTTAAATCTGTATTTTATATAATATATGTATATATGTCATTTTTATGTTTTTTAAAATTTCTCTAGATATGTATTAGGTTATATGATAATTCCATGAGGATAGTCGTAAAGTAAATTTAAAAGAGTAATCATCATGGTTATGTGAAAAGAATTATTTGTGCACGGATTTTTATCTTGTGAACTATGTGGGAAAACATGAAAACCAGACTAACTGTGAATATGTGACTTGAAGGGAGACAAAAATTCCCATATATAAAATCTGTGGTGGAAAGGCAGTCTAGCATAGTGCTGGAAAGTTGTAACTGGACTCAGCTGTGAACAGAAGTTTAAAGTAGCCATGGTTTTGCTTATATTGATAATTTCTTAGCATCTTTGGGTAAGATACTTCATCTGAACTGCTTCATTAAAAATATTTCTTAGAAAGCTGGCCAAAAAATACATGAAATAATGAATGATAAGTGTTTAATGGTGCATGGCTCATAGTAAATGCTCAAAGCATGAAATTCCAGGTAACAAGGCTACTACTACATTGAAAAACAGACATCAATTGCATCATGATATGTTCATACTCAGAGAAGGAAAGTAATTTCCATAAGGACTTGCAGTTATTAAAAAGAATGTGATGGGATTAAAACCATGTAATTTCTAATTACTCAATCAGTTAAGGAGCTGTCCCATCTGCTTTGATGTTTTTCTCAGGTATGATCGCAGATAAAGTATGTATAGAGTTTTATTTTTCCATATAAAAATTAAGTTTCCAAGATTTCTGCTTTAAATAATTCAAATAAACCCTATCAAAAGGGAAATGAGACATGCTGGACAAAATAATTTCTGCCTAAAGATATCAGACAGCTGTAAAGAAGTAAAAAATCTAGGAGCAAGACATTAGGACTACAAATAATTCAGCAATTTTACCCAACATTTGTACCTCCTTTTCCCTAAAAGGCTCTGTAGATGATAGAGGCAGTTGGAAAGATATCCTATGTTGTTATTTTCATGGCTATATGCATATGAAAATGTTTTATAATTTCATGATTGCCACATAATAAACTTTTATAAAAGGTTTTCCACCTAGACAGGGTAACACACACCTGTTATTACAGCACTGTGGGAGCCAGAGGTAGAAGGATTACAAGTTCAAACCTACACTGGGCAACTTAGTGACTTAGCAAAATCTTTCCTCAAAACAAATGTTTTTTTCTTTTTAAAGGTCTAAGGATGTAGCACAGTACAGTCCCTGGGTTCAATTTCCAATACTGAAAAAGAAAACAATTTTCCATGAATGTGTTTTTAACTTTTCTTCTGAACTCCCTCCCCTAATGCTTATTGATCCAGGAATATTATTCACTATTTCCTTTGTCTAAAATGTTGACCATTGCAAGATTTTTTTCATTTTTTTCTAACTCCAAAGTCATTTCCCCCATAAAGTCAGTATAACATCCTGGTGAAAAGAGCCTAAGTTCACTTGCTACTCACTTCCTTTGAGTTTCCCACGGCCATGAACATAGTCTTTTTTTCAGTACACATATTTGAATATATACCTGCCAGTTCACAAGCATTTTAGATATTTTACAGAAGGAGCTCTGATTTTCTCACATTTTATTATTCCCTTGTGATTTAAGTTTTGTGTGTCCAAAAGCTTGTGTAACTGCAGAGAGGAACTCTTTAATGTGAAGATACAAAGTTATAGGGCCTTAGAAGACTCATGAGAGTTAGGACTCCTAAAAATTTAACTTGAATAAATCTACAGCAAACCCATTTTTTTTGAGGCATGGTCTCACTATGTGTCTCAGGCTGGCCTCAGATTCCTGGCAATCCTCCTGCCTCAGCCTCCTGAGTGCTGGGATTATAGGCCTGTGCCACCACATCCAGCTACAAACCCAATTTAGAAGAAACATAAAGCACAATTTGTCATTACATTGATAATGTTCATTGATATTTAGAGGCTTTTTTTCTGTTATATTTGATAATTTTTCTATTCTATACCTAGGCCTCAAAATAATGTAGAACAAAGGAAATGATAATAGCAAATCTTACATATTCTGGCCTCTCTCATCGCTCTTGCACTTTTTTCTTTTTTTTAAGTTGATTAATTCTTAGGTATGTGGCCAAATAGTGTAAGATCTACCTAAGATAGATGA
Organism: Cuniculus paca; assembly: GCA_004365215.1. Lineage (NCBI taxonomy): Eukaryota > Metazoa > Chordata > Mammalia > Rodentia > Cuniculidae > Cuniculus > Cuniculus paca. Next base: position 3,020 of record RJWT010051273.1, read on the forward strand.
ATCTATAAACAAAAGGCCTGGCAAAGGGTAAGGTATATATTATTTTGTTCCATGTTTAACTGTTGTAAGCTTCCAAAGACCCTTCTAGTGAGGCTCTTAAGAAATTCTACTTTGGCCTCAAAGTAGAATATCCAAACGATGAGAAGCCCAGCACCCACACACTTAGAAGCTCATAACCGTGATAAGACTCCAAAGTGATCTTTCCCACGTTCTCTAGGCAGTGTCATATTCTCTAGGGAACTTCCTCTGCTTTCTCTGGAGAGCCTCAATATGTGAGTAGGAAAGTTTTCATGCCTTCATGGGGTATGTGCATCACTGACTAAGCATTCAGATCAAATTTTGGTGAAGAAGGATGGTATATCTAATCATCACAATTGGGGAAAATTTCCTCGTGGATATAAGAAGAGAATTATTTAATAGAGATTAAAACCTATACTTCATTCATGGAAATTTCAAGAGGCAGCATTTGAGAAACCAAAAACTAGAGGCCACAATCTACAGCCTGAGACAAAAGATTTAGTCTTGTAATCAGTAAGAATTCACTGAATAAAATTGACCAGGAAAGTACTACAATTGATGTAGGCTTTAGGAAGATGTATTGGAAAGCAGTGTGCTAATTGGTAGTGAGAAGAATGGACACAAGAAAGAATGTAAGGTCCTTGACAACAGAGGGTCTGAAGAAGAAAAGAGTAGGCTTACAGGACCCTCCAGTTTCCAGATACTGACTCTGTAAAAGTAATAGATGGTTTCATGCAGGGTTCAAAGTAGATGTCTGACTCGAACTGGGTACTACTATACGGATGCAACCAAGTTGGTGGGAAAGTCAATCAGCTATCCTGGTAAAATGATTAATGTCATGAGCCCCACTCATATATAACAAGAAGTTTTATAAAACTGCAAGATCCTGGGCTCAGAAAAGTGACTTCTTACAACTCAAACTGGATTCCAAACTCCCTGATGTTAAACTCCTGTCTTAGGCAGTTTACAGAAATCTTGGCAAGCCAAGAAATAGGGTAAAGAGAAGTACCCCAGTAGGATGGACTTGGCCAACTGAAGAAAGTCATATAGAGTGACAAAACTGAGGGTCATTAGGGAAACTGGGCATTCTCAGCCACTTAAACCTATAAGTGTTGTATTTCTGAAAAGGTAAGTAGCATCAGAGAGAGGAGATTATAAGACCTTAAAATAGCAAACACTGGAGTTGTGTTACTTGTGTAGGTTGGCGAGTCATGGGTTTGGAAATCAAGACTATTCCAGAGTTGTGTGATGGTTAAACTAAGGTTAACGGGGTCCACATTTAAAATTCTATTTTATGTAACATTTAAGGAGGAGTATCTTACATATACCTATCTACCTATCTACCAAATTTACCTAACACTACTACAAATTTCTTCAAAATCTCTTCTATTTTTTTAAATCTTTGTGTTGGAAAAAGATAATTAAGGCATGATGGAAATGGTGCCCACTAGGGGACACTAGAGATGCTGAGGGCTATGAAAGGAGAGAGGAATCACTCATGTACACTCACACCTGCTTTTGGATGGTGTCTTGGTTTCTTTTCTCTCATTGCTGGGACAAATTACCCGACACTCAAAATTAAGGAAGGAAAGGTTTATTTAGCTCACAGTTTGTGGAGTTTTCAGTCTGGAATCAGCTGGTTTAAAGGCAGGGTGGCATGGCACAGGAGCAGCACTTCAAGGTGGCAGAGGACAGTTTAAGCAGCAAGAGCAAGAAGCGGGGCATGAGAGCAAGCCTCTTTCTCTCCCTTATATAGTACGCAGGCTACCAACCCAGGGCAGGTGTAGTATGCCCACTCATAATCCCAACATTGGACCATGAATCTATCACAAACTCTAGAAGCCCACCTCCATGACTGAATGAAGTTTGGGGGGACATCTAGACACAAACCATGACAGATGAAGATGGATTTGAAAACAATAATTGTTAAGATGTTAAAATTAAGTTTCAGCATTAGCTACATCAATGAAGACATCTAATAGAATAATGCACTCTCGATGGCTTAAATAATTGCAGATTTGCCTTACTTGGCAGAAGGTCCAGTGTTGGATCCCAATTCTGTGGGTGTCAAAATTTTAAACCAGAATTGTTACTAGTCCTTTGACTTTTTCTTTCATGTTCACAAGATGGATACAGCAGCTTCAGGCATGATTTTCTCTCAAGACTTCATGCAAAGTTCAACATTGGGCAAGTATGTCACTGTATGTCTCTCCCTTAACAGGGAGGAAAAATCTTTCAGAGGAATTCCCTCTAGCTGAATCGTCCTCACATCTCTTTTACTAAGAATGATCTGACCTGACAACCCATACATGATCCAGAGAGATCCAAAAATACTCATCTCACATGTAAACAAAACTGAGGCATTAAATAGCAGTAAACAGGAGAATGACCTATGGGAGAGTGAACAACAGCACTCTATACAAGAAGTTTAAGCATTTCCCTTATGAGTTAGTCTTTTCATTTAAGTATGATGACTAGTGCTTCAATTTAGAATTCTGATGGCAAAACTTTATGATAAGTGATTGGCCAGAATTAGACGTATTTTGGGCCTGTGAAGGCTGCCTGTATTTGTATATCTATAGCACCCATTTGCTTTGCTTAGTCTGTCTACAAATAAAGACAAGTCTGTCTTTCTTTAAATACCTCTCAGAATTTGTTTCTTCTGTCCACTTTTCTAAGACTTACTGTCTCTGTGGTATTTCCAGCTCATCTTGCTGTTATCTTGGTTAGCTCATATTTTGCATGGAGATATTGGGCTGAGCCCTATCACCCATAGCAGACAGAAAACCATCTCCTTGTTCAAATAGGAAGTATAATCTTTACTTAGGCTTTCCACATGAACAGGAAGAAGAGTTCAAGTAGATCTATTGTTCAAGAGATAATAAACCAGCTTTTCTTTTCTATGTGGACTACAGAAACCTCTGGCTAGAGATGTCCAGGGTATACTTTCAGTTACTGAAATCTTCAAGAATCTATTGTTATCATTATCATCATTATTATTGCATAAAATATATAGAGAAATTGATGTGAACACTTTCCTCCTCTTCTCTGTTCCTCAAACCCTTCACTCTCTAGAGCTGAGAGTGACTGGTCTAGGTAATGTTCAAATTCCATTATATTTTTCTATGTGTCCTAAGTACAACTTAGTAATTCAGAACATAATAGAAGCATAAAAAAAACCTGTATTGCATCCTTTTTCCATTTAATGCCAAATGATTAAAAGTCAAATGTGCTTTATTGTAGTGAATACAATGTAATTTTTTTCTTGCTTATATTTTGAAAGCCATCACTAATGAGGGACCATGGATAAACCTCATCAATCACAGCTCATTTGCTCAGCTGAGTCTATTATGAGCCAATTACTTTAAGGCAGATGTAATGTGACTTCTACCAATGGCACCCACTGTCTATGTGGTTCAACTTGGCCTTGGGCTCACTTTGTAGCCTAGGCTGCTCTCAAACTTGCAACAATCCTCCTGCCTCAGCCTCCCAAGTGCTGGGACTACAAGCGTGCACCACCACACCCAGCTTGCTCCTGGATATTTTAATGTAAGGTTCTCATCATGTATTTTTTCTTTCTCTCCAGTAACCTTGTTTCTTTATATATCATAATTTCTATCCCCATTAATAAAAATAAAATCCTGTAGGTGCAATTTTGTTTTCCTTATACTTTGGGGACTAAATTTAACTAATTAACATTTTAATAACATTCCACCATTTGTTCCTGCAGAATTAAGGGACTTTCTCAAGATAGATTAAGATACACTTCAAACCATCTGGAATTCAAGCAGCTTTGATTTTAAATAAGTACTGTTTTCCTATATGCTTGTGGACATTTTGGAGTGATTAACATATAGGCCATAAGGTAAACTATAGAAAGAATGGAATTTATTTGTTTTTATTATACTTCACACACTCAAAAGATTCTGAATTACTTCCCTAAATGAGATTTAAATATTGGTGAGTATCCTGGCAGAACAGCACTTCAGGTAATGCTGTGAAATTTCACTGATTCAGAAAGATTGAAAGAAACTCTCCTTGTATAGAAAAGCTTTGGAATAACAAGGCTGTCAAGAACAAACACTTTTATTACCTTTAAATGTACAAACTATAACTCAATGTTTCAGCACTCTTGCTGACAGAGACACCACAGAACTTGTTCAATGAGTGACTAAGCATTTGTTCTGCATAAAGGACACACTCAGGACAACAGTTTGAGTAGACACCTTCTTCCTGGCAGTGAGAATAGAAGATAGTCAGGCTGACTTGAGAATAGAGGTAGCAATGTTTGGCTGTGATGCTTGGCTATTCCAACCTACAATTTAAATAAATATGTCACAAAACTGCAACTGAAAGAAGCCTCAAGTTAATTTAGGCCACCAAGATGATTCCTTATTATAGGATGGACAGAATGACTAAAATGATCTTTGGAAGCTGTGGTCATAGAAGAAAAAAGAGAAGTAAGTTGATACAAGAGAGTTAACTGAGGACTGGCCCATCTGAGCAATGTTGTGATCTGCAACACCCTAAGTTTTAGATCTCTCCACTTGACCTGGTTCCCTATCAAGACCAGAATCTGCTAAATCTCCCAAGTAGATTCATGGCCAGTCAAGAATCAATTCTATGCAGAGCTGGGCTCGTGAATACGCCCCTCACCCCAGTTCCTCCTTCACAATCATTTCATTATAATTCATTCATAAGATTACCTCTGGCACAAATCTCCCTAGGATATTAAACGTTTTTTCTTCCATAACTTCTTAATTTTTTTCTTTTGTAATACTAGGAATTGAACTTTTGGTCTGGGCAGCTATTATGCCACTGAGTTACATTCCAAGCTTCCCTCCTTTAATATTTCATTTTGAGTCAGAGTCTTGGTAAGTTGCCCAGATTAGTATGAGTTTGTGAACCTCTTGACTCAGTTTCCTGGATAGTTGGGATTACAGGACTGTGCAAGGACAGGTAATATCCTAATTTTTAGCCTTAACCTCCTTACTTTCATTATTTCATTTATATTGTCATTATTGTCAAGACACACATTTGTAAATGTAATGCTAATATATTCATGTATTGATATTATCTTTCAAGTGCTTTACTATTTCTACCCTTACTTAATCTTCATAGTAATTTTGACAACTATCATTTTCTAACATTTTGCAAAAGAAATGGTGATGTTTAACAACATAAGAGGTTTATTCAGAATTACAAGGACATTTCATGATTCTATTTAATTGAACATAGATGAAATTGGTTTTAAATGTGGAGAATTTAAGAAGGAAGAAAGGTTGGGAGTCTCTATGAAAATGTGAGGCTCTTATACAACATTTTTCTAAGTATTTCTAAGGGTTTGTGGAGCTTTGCCCCTAGCTAAACAAGATTTTAATATAATAAAATTGTTGATTTGCTGAAATTTTATGGTTATAAAGAACACCAAAACTCTGGATATACACATATGCTTATAATTTCTGAGCATTCCTTTCTTACATAAACCCATCTTTCTAGAACCTAAAACCAAGTAGTATTCTGCAAAGGTCAAGCCAGATTGGGAATTAGAAAGACCTCAGTCTCTCTTCAATCAAATTATTTAAAAATTTATCAGTGAATTTCCTCACAATTAAAAAAGAGAACAACAACTGCTGATAGGACAGAGGAAAAACAGTAGATGAATTATACATGAAGAGCCAGAAGTCTCCCGAGCATGGGTAGGTTATATGTGCCAGCCATTATATCTCTGCTGGATTAGGAACTTACAGAGCCACTGTGTATGGACTGTACAGTGGGCCACACAAGCTCTCTCACAAATACCTAACTCTACCATTTATATAAATAATATAAAGTGAATAAACATGACTGCATTCTAATAAAACTTTATTTACCAAAAAAAAAAAAAAACCACAAGAACAAAAAATCTAGGCATCAGGTCAAATATAGCTTGTAGGCAGTAGTTTTCCAACTCTACCTATGGCTCCATGGCATACAGGAATTTGAGACAAAGACAGAAATGGATGGCAGGGATAATAAAACCAGCACAAACCCCAAACTGCTTTAGCGACTCCTTCATTCTTGAGATGACTATCAAGTTATATGATTATTTGAAACATGCTGCTTTCTACTTGAAGCCAATTTCTAAAACATGCTACAGGTAAATCTAAGCTAGACATTGCTTCCCTGCCATCATATTCACAAGGATCAAAGAAAAGCAGTCACGAGCCAAGAGACAACAGAGGCTGTAAAATAGGCAATTTTCCTTCAGAGCCTTCTGTGTACCTCTCTGAAGTGATAGGGTAATTTGAACAGTTCACTTATTCTGGAATCAGATTGACAAAGTATAACCACCCCCACTCTGTCTTACCATTCCCAAGTTTAGCACAGTTGGAGAAAATACTCAGCTACATGATTCCATCAATACTAAAAAGCTTATCTTCTTTCCTATTTGAATACTCCACCTCCCAGGAATTATTAGATATCACTTTCTCTTTGTTACTTCTATTCCAAAATCTTGTTGATTACTTTTGTCACAGGTGGGTATTCCTTCTCTGCCCTATCATTACTTATCTAAAAATACTATCTTTGTTTATATGTTAACATTCACGGTTTAATTATACTATCTCCACAAGCAACACCTCCCCATTTTGATTTGGAATAAGCTGAGTATATGGACGGTGACTTTTTCTTATATTCTCTTCTCTTTTGCCTAAATTAGAGTTGAAAATAAAATCTGAGTTTCATGATACTTGTGCATTTTATTTAAAGGAAGACAGTGGTCTACATCCAGTGATTATTTTCCACTGGCCATGTTGGAGCTTATCTAGTGGAACTCATCTGCTTGAATGCTAATTGTTCTGCTAATTGTTCCTCACTCTAAGTAGTGGTTCAGCAATTGCCTCAGCAGTGACTACTGCTAAAATTGCAGACTTGGTTCACAAATGGATATCAAGCACAATAGAGAAGAGAATGTGGGGAAATGTTTTCTTCACCTTCCTATATCTCATTCTTTATATAGTTATATAAAATCCCCTCCCACAAAAGATGGTTTTACTCACTTTTGACGAGACAAATCTATTAAGCATCCAATGGTAGAGATAAGGTCAACTTTCCTTGTGGTTCCAAGATGCAAATGCAGGATTTAATCCACTTCATATTATGATTTATATCTGAAATGTTCCCCAAAAGTCTCATACGTTCATATGGGGGGCTTTTGGAAGGTCACTGAATCATGGTGGCACTGTAATGATCAGTGGATTAACCCACAGATGAGTTCATTACTGAATGTGCTATTAGAAGGTGCAGCCCTAGTTGGAAGAGGTATGTCACTGGGCACATGACATGGAAAAGCATATTCTTGTCTGAAGCTATGTCCTCTCTCTCTCTGTTTCCTGATTGTCATGGGTTGAGCAGTTTTCCTCCATCATACTCTTCTACTATGTCATTTCTGTTTTGGAGCGAGTCAACCATGCATGGACTGAACCCTATGAATCCACAACTCAAAATAAACCTCCTTTTTAAAGTTGTGGGTGTTGTGTATTTTGTTCCAGAAATAGGAAATTGACTAATAACATGGTGATTGACTTAGACAGAGATCTTTGTCTAAAATCCACAGAGAACACATGGTACTAGTCTTTCAAGTTTTTACTAAATAGTATATTGACTAGCCTTTCAAGATTTTACTAAACAGTATATTGACTCTCCCTCT
>RJWT010051274.1:0-10731 GCA_004365215.1 Cuniculus paca
GTGGTGGCACACACCTGTAATTCCAGCACTTGGGAAGCTAAGGCAGGAGGATCGTTGTAAGTTCAAGACCAGCCTGGGCTACAAAGTAATCACAAGGCCAGCCTGAACAGCATAGTGAGACCCTGTCTCAAAAACACAAAATAATAATAAAAAAATAAAAAGCCATTTATTTGTCCCTATTTTGGAAGCAGGGAAGCCCAAGACCAAACACCTGAAGATTCAGTGCCTGGAAAAACCACTTTCTGGTTCACACATGGAAGTCTCCTTTCATGTCCTCACATGGTAGAAAGATGAGGGAGTTTGCTGGGGCCTGTTTTATAAGGGCACCAATTGCATTCTTGAGGGCTCCACCTTCATGACTTCATCACCCTCTAACGGCTCTGACACCCGAGGACGTCGAGGGTTAGGATTTCCGCATGAATTGGGAGTACAGGGACAATCCCTGAGACCACAGAAGGAGGTACAGTTTTTGAAGACTTGCAGGTCTGGAAATGACTTTATTACATTTGGTCGAGTGTTTACTTCAATATAGAATTCCAAGTCAAAAATTTTCCCTCAAATTTTGAAGTATAGTAATGCTCTATCGTCTTGTTCCCAGTGTTACTATTGAGGAGTCAAAAGGTGCTCTGATGTGTCTTTTAATCTCGCTTGTTCCTTGTGTTCTAAATCATCATAACGTGGTGCCTTGGGTCTCCTGTCAGTTAGTGTTGACTTCAGGCTGGTAACTCATGCCCTTTGGTTCAGAGGAATCTTCTTACATTACAGTACTTTTTTGCAGAGTTCTTTCTGTGTTTCTCTGGCTTCTCTAGAATATCTATTAGAAATTGAAGCCCTGGATTGACCTGTGTATTTATCCTTCCTTTTGTCTATCTTGTTGTCTACTAATTGTTGAACTTCAGTTTTCTCTACCAACTTATTACTAAGATTTTTCATGTCTGCCAACACGCTTTAATTTTCAAGAGCTCTTTGCTTTGAATATAGAAGTATAACACATTTTTAAAAACTCAAGTCTATACTATAGTTTATCAAATGTACTTTTTCTGTTCTGGGACACATTTGTTTCCTTAGGCTCCTTTCGACAATGACTTTATCAGACTTCCCTCATCTTGGTTGATCTTGACCAAAGTTAGGAGTACTGGTGGGTATTTTGTGCAGTGTCCCTTGGTTGGGTTTCTCTGACGCTTTTCCTGTGGTTAGAATGGGGTTATGGGTTTTTAGGAGGAAGGCCACAAGAAGTGTCATTGTCATCACTTTAAATCAAGGATACATAGTAGCCACGTCTTATCACTGTGATACTGACCTTGATCATCTGTCTGAGGCAGTGTGCCAAGTTTCTCGATAATAAGGGTACTCAACCTATTTCTGTATTATTTTGTTGTTCAAATAGTTCCAGCTTTGGTTATTGGAGGCTTTCAGTTGGTTTTTGTGTCTGAAATACCCCCATCATTGTGTGTGTGTGTGTTTTGTGAGTACTTCTTTACCTGCACTATAATAAACTCCAGGCTCATCTCCTGTATTTCCTGCCCCAGTCCAAGTGACAGCCATTCTCAGGGGCCTCTGGTTGCTTTTATTGGAGAATGGCATTAGATACCAAGATTTGAACTCTTAGCGTGCTTACTGTGCTGACATCATTGTTTCTTGGCCACCTCAGGTGAGAGAGCAAGGACATGCATGTGCATACTGAATATTCCTTAAATGACTGACATAAATTTTTTCATTCTCTCTGAAGTCACAAATGATACACTTTTTCTTTTGAAATGTCCTTCTCCATATGTAGTCTCTGTTTAAGATGCAGTTCTCTGCTTGATGGCCTCAGTTTTCTTTGTCATTGAATTTGTGCTGTCCACTAAGATTCAAGATGGGGTGGTCAGAGATTCTGAGTACATGGTGGGGCTTGTTGATGCCAAAATTCACTGTGGGGAAATTTGGGAGTGCTCTCAGGGCTGTGGATAAAGTCAGTATGTCAGGCCTTTTCTTAGGGCTGTTTACACTTCCAGAAAAGAGCTTTCTGGTCCTTTGTCTGGCAGTAAGGGTCCAACTGATGGTGCTTTGGGAGATGCCTGGAGGAGACAGCAGAGGGTCATTCCACTCTCCTGTGGTGGCCAGAGAATAAGGCTTCTGCCTTTGCCATCTGATTCTCCTGCTGCATCCTCACGTGAGCCCTAGGGCCCAGACCAACTGGAGTGGCAGCACCACCCACAGGACTCTGAGTCCTTCACTGTGAGTTTTCAACCCACATCTGTGACAGGAGGCCACGCCCACCCCTGAATGGTGAGGAGCAGGGATGAAGGTGGGAGGCCACCCCAGGGAGAGCGGTCACCGGTGGCTCTGCAGGCTCCACGCCTGGCTCCTGAGGCCAGCTCCACTCCCACGCTCCCCGGGACATCCAAGGAGCTGCCCAGTAAATGTCCGGCTGCGGTGTGGGTGTGGTGTGAGCAGCCTGATAGCTTCACTGTTGAAATGGAACCCGTCAGGAGGTGCTGCCTGAGAGTAAAACTTATTCTGATCACAGTGTTTACAGGCGGGGCCCCCAGGGAAGTGACTAGGATCACGAAGGTATACCCCTGTGACTGAATCCTGGCCACTTCAAGAAGCCAGAGGGACACACATGGGCTCCCTGCCTCCTACCATGTGGTACCTGGGACCACCTCAGGACTTGGCCAGCAAGAAGGCAGCACCAGCTGTAGCCCCTCCACCTTGCACTCTCAGGACTGTGAGCCAAAATAAACCTTTTTTTCCCTGGCTCTGTGTGTGTGGTTTTTACTTTTGGTGGTGCTGGGGATCAAACCCAGGGCCCCCCATATGCTAGACAAGGGCTCTATCACTGGGGTACACACCCAGCCCTAAACCTCTTTTCTTTATAAAGGAGCCCATTCAGGGATTTTGTTACAGTTATACACAAAAAAAATGGACTAATACTTGTCTCTTTGGTTTAAGGGCAAATTGGCTTTCTACAACACAATTGAAATGGTTCTGGCATACCCCTTGGCACAGCTCTGATTCTGGTAAAGGCTAAGGAGAAGCAAGTTAGGAGAGCAGGGAAGAGCAGGCAAGGTGAGGAGAGGGTGCTGAGGAGGCCAGCTGGAGGGAACTCACACAGGAATGGTCTACACTCAAGGCTGCCTGCCTGGCTCCTGGAGCATCTTATCACAGCATCCCCACAAGCCAGTACCAAGTGCACTTCTCACAGAACTAAGGAGCAAATCCCCTGCCTGGGAGCACAGCTGATCAGCAGAAAGCCAGACCATAACCTAGGCCAGTCAAAGGGAGCCAGGATCTGGACCCATGGAGGGTGATTATCCTGCAGCTGTACATGCAGCTGACCTCTGGACGAACCCCAACTCTCCCCACCTCCTGCCCCGATGCCAGCACTGGGGGCTAAAGCTCAGCTTCCTCCTGCCTCCTGTGCTCTCTTTGCCCCAGTAGAGGTCAGTGTGGGCAGGAGTGGGTAGTGTCTCTCACAACCATGGCATTGTGGCACTGCGTGACCAGAGCTGAGAATCAGGGCCAGGGAGGGAGAGGTGAAGAGGAAGCCAAAAGAGGGAGGCTGAGGGTTTCAGGAGGAGGGCTGGGCAGGAGGCCTTAATCACAGCAGGTCCTCAGCCAGGGGTCACAGCGCTGATGATGAGAGCTAGCAAAGGGCAGAAGGGCAGTGGCTGGGAAGCAGCTGGGACAGGTGTCCCTCTGGGTGGTAAGTGGGCAGAGCAGGGCGGAGGGCCTCCTTCCAGAAATCAAGCCGGGACTTCAGCCTCTTCCCACTCCTCCATCTGCCTTGTTTGCCCCATTCCCTGCCTCTCACTAAGTAAGACCTGACAATTTCAACCCTTGGTTTTCTCTTTCTTATGTCAAGTTTATTTAAATATAATTCACATACATTAATGGTCACAGTCCTGAGTTCTGACAAACACATAGTCATATAACCATCACCACAATTAAAAGAGTATAATCATCACGACTCAAAATTCTCCCATGGTCTGTGGTAGTCAGTCGCCTCTTCTCGTAAGTTCACCGCTGAAAGCCAATGATCAAATCCCTGCGGCACACCCTCCCCATTTTTCCAGGCTGTCTCACAGAGTTGCAGAGGGTAGTCTCATGCATGGCACCTGTGACTTAGCACACTGCTTCTGACATTTAGGCACATGCACTTGCCAGCAGGTAAGAGCCCACCATGCGGACGTACCATGGTTTATCCATTGCTAGATTATGGACATAAGAGTAAGTTTCTAGTTTTTGATTATTTTGAATAAAGATGCTACAACATTCATTTTTATCTCTCTTGGATAAATGCCCTGGAACAGGCTTGCTGGTGCTATGACTGTCGTACATGCAACCTTATCAGAACTGTCAGCTCTGCAAAGCTACTATAGAGCTGTTTCCCACCAGTTATGCATGAGGCTTCCAAGCATTCCACATCATCGCCAGCACTTGATACCATTTTTTAGTGCAGCCACTCTAAAGGTTGGGTGTACTGTGGTAGCTCATCACAGATTAATTTGTAATTCCCCAAGCTCTTCACACTATTTTAGAATCAGCTCCTTCCTCAGGGCACCTGTTGCCATGGCCCCAGACCAGGTCTCAGTTTCTCTCAAAATAGGGCCTCTGCAATAGCTCCCAGCCCTGTTCCTGAACCTCATGTGCTCCAGCAATCCTTCTGAAATACACACTCAACTGCATCACTGTACTCTTGCTTAATGCACTTCAACAGCTGTCCTTTACCCCCCCCAGCCAGATTTCCAGCTTGAGATGCCCCCCAGGGTGGGGGCAGGTAGGGAGCAGCAAAGTTGCAGCAGGTGGGGATCACCAGGTGCAAACTGGGGACTTCATCTAAAGGGGCAGCTGCCCTTGGGAATGCGGGCCCCATGCTGCCAGATCTAACTCTTAAAGAGAAGCCAACAGTGGAGGTTTGGGCTGTTTTTTACTTTTATTTTTTAGCGAAGCCTCCTGGTTTTTAAATCTTGGCATCTAAATAAAAACCCCCAAAGCACCTTTAGGCTAAGTAAGGCTTACCAGTGTGTTGAAGCCAATCCATGCACCACCAGCTGGCGATTACCAATCCACTTCAAGGCCTCCCACCAGTCCCCTCCCCTCCCTCTCCAGCAAGTGCAGGTGACCTGTGGTTCACAGACCACAAGACATGGGTCCTTATTTCTGAACCTTTGGGATGAGGGGCCTTTTTACCCCAGTCACAGGCCAAGAACTTTTCTGCAGGCTTCCAGCCTTAGCTGAGGGTTTGCACTGTGCAGGCCTCAACTGCTTTTCTCAGCCGGTAGGTGTCAGTCACGTGCACAGTCCCATCTGGTTCACACTTCAGACTGGGTCTTTTCATTTGCAGACCTCAACCAGGCTTCCTTGTGCTCTTCCAAGCATGGCTAGCACCCTCCCCCATCATGTAGCCCCAGCTCTGTGGCCGTAAAGCTGCATGATCTTTCATAAACCAGAAAAATGCAGTGTCTCTAGAATGAACAGAATCAGTGTGAAGGACGCCTAGAAGTGATTTTTTTGTTACTCACGTGCATGGCATGAGAGTTATAAAACCAGGCTTGTCTGGGACCTGGGTCCCTTCCTAATGGAGGGGAAGCACTCGCCAATGCTTCTTGGTGAAACCACAGCTGTAACGGCCAGGCTTCTTACCAGTCGCCCCTAATAGCAAATGCTGCCGCTCTGCTTCCTCTTGTGCACATGAGGCAGGCACCAGGTAAGGCTGGGGTGAGGTTCAGGGGCCAGCAGGAGCCCAGCAGCTGGACCTTCCTCAGCGCAGGCCACACGCGGCAGCTAGGATCCTCAGCAGGGATGAGCCATACCCGACTTCACAAAACTCCCTCTGGTGGCCAAGGCTGGGACGGCCAGAGGGAGGCGTCCCGTCTGGATCCTTGCCGCGACTCATCAACTGGGTCAGCCTTAGGTCCCGGGGGCCTGTGCCGCAGGCCTCTCGGCCTCCCCAAATGCAGCCACCACCATCATGCCACCTAGCCCCTGACTCCCACCTGTCAGGCCCTGCTACACCCTGGCCCTTCCCAGGCCTCAGGAATCCTGTGATGCACACTGCCAAAGTCACCCTCAGTCAACAACCACGCCTAACGTCCCCGGGCCCTGAAACCCAGGCCCACCCACCCCAGGCACGTATCTCCGAGCTGTCCCCAAGGTGGCAGCCTCCGTGCCGCACGTCCAGCTCCACTATCCAAACGCAGATCTGTCCACACTCCAAACCCCGCCTCCCCGACCCTCCAAACCAGGACCTGCGGAGGCCCGACCCGGGGGCCGAAGGCTGCAGCGGAGCTCAAAACCCCGAGCGGCCTCGGCCCCGCGCTCCGCCGTCCCTGACGGTCCGGGCCCGGTGGCCCCTCCTCCCTACACGACTTCTCCTCCGACCTCCTTACGCCCCGGTCTCTCCGGGCCACGGCTGGCCGGGCTCCAGACCGAGGCCCCGGGCCTCCCTCTAGCCGCGCCCCGAGCGTGCACCTGCGGCCGGAGCGCCGACTCCAGGCCCCGCCGCAGCCCCGCCTGGCTTTCCACCGGCCCCGCGCGGGGGAGGGCTGAGCACGCGCCCCGACGGCTCTCGCATCCTCCGCCCGCCGCGTGCACTGCGGGCCCGAGCGCGGCAGCCAACCCGCTCGCTCGGCCGTGCGGCCTGGACGGCGCAGCTCACGGTCAGACCCGCACCCAGCGCCCGGCCTGGCACTGCAGGGCCGGCCCCGCCCCTCCAGCGCCGCCGCCCGCCCACCGCAGCGATTGGCCGCGCCTGCCCGGCTCTCCGCGCGCCGATTGGCCAGCCCGCAGGTCGCTCAGGCTAGCGCCGCGACGGCCGCGGTGGGGGAGAGGGGAGCGGACCGGAAGGGTCGGAGCACCCGGAGCCCCTCAGACCCCCGGCGGCGGCGGCGGCGGCGGCGAAGGCGACGGCAGCGGGCTGAGCGGAGTAGGCGTCCGGCGAGCCCGCGCCGCGTAGCCGGGAGCGGTAGCGCGCGGCGCCGCCAATCTGCCCGCCGCCTCTTCTCCCCCGGCGCGGCGGCGGGAGGCGAGGTGAGCCCGGCGGGAGGGCTGGGCGGGCGGCCGGAGGGCCGCGGGGCGCGGGCGGGAGGGGGCGCGGGTCCAGCTCCGCCGGATGCCGCAGTCGCCCCTCCCGCCGCTGTCAGGCTGGGCTGCGGCCCGCGTTCCGGCCTGGCCGCGGGGCCGGGCCTCTCTGCCTTCCTGCCTCGCTCCCTCCCTCCGCCCCGCAGTAGGGCTCACCGCTGCAGCCCGGCCGATGCTCGGGCGCCCGGGGCTGGGCCCGGCGACCTTGGCCGGGGCGCTGACCCTCGCGCTGCCCCGCTCCCCAGCAAGGCGAGGAAGTGCCCGCCGGGTTGGGACGGGCTTGTTAACTGTGGAGCGCCGGGGCAGGGGCCTGCACCGCCCGGCGGGCGAGACGCAGCCCCTTGGGGTGAGCGTGGGAGGAAACCCCTTCCCACCACCTGCCCTCAGCCTCAGTGCCTTGTCATTGCACACCCAGCGCCACCTCCTGTGCCACCCCGTGTACCCGGGGCGCTGCTCCCCTGCCTGCAGCGCGCCAGATCCATTTGCACCAGGACCTTTGCACTTGGCGGCGCGCGTTTGGAGTTGTCTCCCGAATTTCTGCGCGGCCAGCTCCTTCCGTCCCTTCCCCGGGTTAGATGCGACCTTCTCAGTGAGGCCTGCGTGACCACCCTGTTTCTCTCCTGAGTCATTCTCATTATTTTGTTTCATTTTCTTCCTAGCACGTACTCTGATTTGAAACTGTTCTCTTTATTTGCCTATTTATTTTTTGTAGCTTTATGAAACAGGTAGTTGTCTGACTTGGCCACTGATTTCTCAGTGCTGAGGAAGCGCGCAGTAAGTACTCATTTCATTGGATGAATGAAGGAATGTGTCCTACTCTGTGTTGTCTCTGCCTTATCTGTTCATCTCATCACTTCTGATGAACTTGTGAAACTTGTGAGCAAAGGGATGCTTGTTCTTATTTTGTGGAACATTTTAATGTCCTTGACCCCTTTGTTTGGTAACTGTCAGAACAAGCTATGTTATCTTACTTTTTTATGAACTTGGCTTTTTTCCACATTTTCCAGAGAATTCTGCATCATCTAGGTCATGCTTTCTGCGGGGCCCAGACGGACACGAAGGAGATAGCAGCAAGGTCCGTCCCCTAGAGTGCCCAGGAGCTCAGCAGAGGCCAGCAGTGTGGACAGTTCCCCGACAGGTGTAGTGCCTGTTGTAGTGGAAAGGGTCTGCCATGGAAATGTGGGGGAGGTGACAGGTGGTGCTGTTGGTTCTCCAATGGTGACCACATATTTGCCAGGCAGGGACAGGCACAAAAGCAAAAGAGCAAGACCAGCAAAAGAACTTTTCCATTGTGGAGTTAAGCATCAGTTCTCGAGGCCAGGTCTAAGATCGTGGAGTATTGGGAACCTGGAACCAGAGCCTCACTGAGCGATTTTCTAAAAGAAGTCAGAGCTCCAAATTACTCACCTAATTTTTAAATGTTGGCAATAACTAATTAAGATGTTCTTTAGAATGCTTCAAGCTTGGCCAAATGCAGACCTCATTCGGCTTGGTTGCAGGATTGTCAGCCTTCAGGACAGATGTGTGGGAGGGAAGAGTTGTAAGGAGCTAGAAAAGTAGCCTGAGGCCAGGGCAGCTGGGCCCTGTTTGCCCGGTTTCCAGCCCAGGTACTTATTTGTTGGTCACCAGAGCCCTGAGAGTAGTGACTTGAAACCTGTTTTAACAGAGGAAGAAAGAGAGGCACACAGCATCTCAGCCGTGTGCTCATAGCAAGCAGCTGTTAAGTGGAATTAGAACCCAGATCTCCGCAAGTCAACATTCTTTCTGGGTTCTCAGGTCTGAAAATTGTTTTTGGCATTTAATTGGTTCTGGAAGAACAACAATCAATACTGTATTTAACTGTTTTTTCCTTCCTCAAGAATCCTGCAGGGTTAAAAATAATCCTTTTCTGGCATAGTCTTCTAAGAGCTTTGATAATTTGATTCATGGGTGCCAAGACTTTATAATAATTTATTGATAGATTAAAAATGTTTTTACTTGATCCCCTAAATAAATGTTTGAAGGTGTACTTGAATTTGTCTATTTGAAATAAAAGTCTTCTTAATTATCAGGCAAAGAAAAGTGCTAGACAAGTCAATTAATAACCAGTTGTTTTCAAGATATATAAGATAAATAAACCTAATTTTTTCCTTAAGGATATCGATTTAGCACTAGAGCAACTATTTTCATCTGATGTGTAGTTATCTTTTACATTTGGTTAGGAAAGTGCAATTTATCTAATTTTCCTTAATAATTAATACTTTAACCTTTTGTGATTGTGTGAATTATTTTCAACATCAGACTGTTATTGTAATTGTTTTCTGTGGGGGCCTCTGAACATACACAAAAACAAGCAGAATTGTATGCAGCTTCAACAGTTACAACCCTGGCCAGTCTTGTTTCATCCCTGACTTCATTCACTTACACATTTACCCTCCTCATAGTATTTTCAAGCAGATCCTAAATATCATCATTTCATCCATGAATTTTTCAGGGTATATTTCTAAGATATAAGGACTCTTAAACTTGAAAAAGCAATAATTGTTTAATACCAAATAATCACTGGGTATTCAAATTTCTAGTTATATCATAAATTTTATAATGTCTCTGTTTGAAGGTAGATTCAGATACAGTTCCTATTTTGTGAATGGTGTGTCTTTTAAATTTAAATTTAGAGCTAGGCGTGGTGGTGCACGTCTGTAATCCCAGCTCTCGGGAGACCGAGGCAGGAGGATCATTGCAAGTTAGAGACCAGCCTGGGCTACAAAGTGAGCTCAAGGCCAGCCTGAACTGCATAGTGAGTGAGACCTTGTCTCAAAAAGACAAAATGATAATAGTAAAAAAAAAAATTTAAATTTAGATTCCCCCTGTATTTCTTTTTTGTTTTTCTTGTAGTTTACTTGTTGAGGCCATTGGGTTGTTCCTGCAGTATTAGAGCTTTTACCAATTGTATCTCGGCAATGTGATTTAATGTGTTTCTCTGTATTTCCTGAAAATTAATAGTTGGGTCTCAGTGAGACTTGGTCAGTTCAGAGTGCACCCATGTCAGGTGAATGGCACTGTCCTGTTGAGAGGTACCCCTGAGAGTCTGTGCTCTTCCCTATTTAACTGATTAGTGCAGTCATTTGCCCCAGGTCACCCAGATAGTGGCTGACCCACTGGGAATCCAACTCCAGCGCCTTGATCTGAACCACTGCTCTGCAGTACCCTATCACATTGATTCTCCTGCTTAGACTTGCTTATAACAAACATTGACTTGGTACCCCCTGTGTGATTCGTAAGGGATTAAAATAATAAGTCATTTTCTGCCATTAAGCTAGAGTAGAGGTGGAGAAAGACTTGCAGTGCAAAAGAAGAGGAATACAAATTGGGATGACCAAAAAAGGGGACATGCCTAGCACAGAGGGAAACTTACAAGAAGGTACTGGAGCCAGCTTTGGAGGTACAGTGAAGCTTGGCTAGGGCAGCAGAACAGGTAGAAGTAATTTCAGAAAGAGGGAATAGCACGGGCAGAGTTCCTACAGGAGTACACTAGACAGATGGGTCCCTTCCTCCCAGGTGGTTTGGCACTGGCCAAGAGTGGGTCAGGGGCCATACTCAGGATTGAACACTTACTCCAGAAGTCATTATGAAAGGGATTCAAGCAGGGGAATGGTGTGATCTCTGTATATTTTCACTGATTCT
>RJWT010051275.1:0-10726 GCA_004365215.1 Cuniculus paca
AAATAAATAAATAAATAAATAAATAAATAAATGTGCTGTCCCTCTATGCCATGCAGCCAGGAAGTTCTGTCCTGGCAGGAGGCTCTGGCCACCAGGGCTTAACTCCTAGGTTTCATTTCTGTCTTCTTAGCCCACCTGAAGCCTTGAAAATTATTTTTTTGTAAGTTTGATTGTCAAAAAACAAAATCACACACACACAAATAGTATCAAGATCTGAGTTTCCTTTGCTATTCTAGAATTAGGGAACATCTCATTCCAGTGACTACAATGAGTCTTCTGATGTGCGTAGTCGAGGTAGTTAACCTTACAGGCAGAAATGAGAATGAAAAGTAGATCAGTCATTTCAAAGGTACTTTCCCTGTGTGGTTAAAACAGAGGAAATTTTGTTAACAGACTGGCTGAGATAAACTGAGACATTTCTGGTTGGTGTTGATTGGTAGCAGTGAATCCTATTAGAACAACACCAAACCAAACCAAAACAAACCAAACCAAAACAAAACAAAACTAACCGGTTTCAGACTTCAATTTGGATATATGGCGTTTAGCAAGACTGACTCCAATCTGGACTGTCTGATCTGCTGAGGCATAGGGCCAGATCTCAGTTCAAAATAATTGTTTCTCATGAACTTATTTAACATTGACTTCGGCTTTTGTTATTTTCGTATGTGTATGTATATCGTATTAGGGTGAATTTGATCCCTGTAACTCTATGTTTGTCAAAGTGAAAGCCTGTGTCTCTTAATTGTTAACACTCATTTTTAATTACTGGCATTTTTACATTACAGCCTTAAGAGATTACAAATGTCTTAAAAATTTGTCTTTTATCATTACATACCCATTATTTGGTATAATACAGAGAGCATACAGGAGCTTTACTCATTGGTAATGAATTAATTAATGATGGGATCATGTGCCTAAGTAACTACAGAAAGAAACCAGCTCCCTTAAAATGTGATCTTGCTCCTGCCTGCCTCTCTATCTTGTTTTCAAGCTTGCTTTTAGAGATAATTAGGATTTCTGAATTGATCACATCAGTAAATGCTTTTTCCAGTAGTCAAAACTCAGTTGTATGTGTTTTCTTTTTCTATCATGCATGAATTTTCTGTGACTAAATATCATTTTGTTTAAAAAACAGAACTTCAACTTCATGTTGGTTTACCCTTTGCAAACAATGATAAATGACAACAGAATTTGCCATTCTCTATTCAATACAAGATTGAGATTGTAGTAACTAAGGTAAGCAAGCACTAAAATAATAAATCAATTCAAAATCAGTTACAAAACTGCTGTATCTTTTGTTAGAAAATGAATGGGAAAGGCCATTTACAGAGAATCAGCTTACATATCAAAAGAATGATTATTCAAATTATGGGAACAAGAGTTAACATAAAGCCAAGGCTATGTACTGGGGCAATTCAAATATTGCCTAATGTCAAGCACCAGCTTGAATTCTGGCATCTATTTATTTTAACTGATGTTTTCAACTATTTGTTAAAATATATTTTTTGTCTGTTATGCAGTGAAATGTGATCATTGGAAAATATGGCAACTCTGTTATGAGTATTTGATAATGAAAGATTTGTTGAAAGAAAAGGATCTTTGGATGTCAGTAACATTTCAAAACTTCCTCAGAAAGAGACTAGCACTTGTGATGTTTGTTTTTTCCTGCTTGACATCATTGACCTACATAGGCCACTGGTCTGGGCTTAAGGAAAAAAAAAGTGTTTTATCACAAAAGCCAATGATAGCTTTTGACATCTGTGCTAGATCCATTTCCTACCTGCTGTGCTTAATTTCAGAATTCAGTTCTGTCATTAAAATAAAAACCTTGTTGGCTCCTCCATCGATGTGCCATATTACATCAATTTTCTCCAAGCATTGTGTACAATTTCTTGGTACCAGTGTCCCCTGGATTTATTTGGAATTTTAGATCTTGCTACCCTGCTGTATGAATTGATCTTGTGCATTGTGGGCTGACATGTGACCTGTAGATATATATTATTTCTTGATTCTTTTCTTCAACCTCAAGCCCTGGAATGACCTATTTCTCCTACATCTTTCATGCTCTCACTTGTGATTCCTCTCTCATCCCAGAAAGACTGTCCTTCCACTGGGAAAAGACTGTTCATCTGCTTTGTGCAGAATAACTTCTCCATCTGCGCCCGTTGCCATAAGCACTTGGGTCTGGGCACACAGACTACATGCACATTTCCAGTGGCATCCTCCATCGTATGTTGTCTTTTAAATCTCAGTTTTAAACCACATCTGAGAGTATTAATGCATGACCTCATTACAGAATAGCTGCATCCATTCTGCATATCATCTTCCTTAAGAAATTACTGACACTAGAATTACTGGTGCCACTGAATTTTGACATTAATCCCTTTATACTATGTATGCTACCTGATCTTAAAGAAGAGCAGCCAGCAGATTTTGGGTGCTGTAAAGAAAAGGTGCATATTCCCTTCAGAAGGGCAGACGTGATATGGTGGCTAGGAGAGTTTGCAGCTGTTTCTAATAAGTGCACAACTGCATTCAATTTTATTTGTCTGCTAGTTAAAAAGAAGGCATGTGTGGTATATTCTTCTCTATCTTTAATTCCAACTTAAAGGTAACTCCATTCATTCTAGTCACTAAGGCAGATACCGAAGTGGCTAAACTTTGTCTTTGTTACTTTCATAATTATATCTTATATCCACAATTTACCTATTCTGACAGCTGTAGATTTCTTTCAGAGCCTTGTCTGAGTCTGCAAGAAAACCTGATTTTTCTCCTTCCTCTCTCCCATTTCAATGCCCTGGAAAGATTGCTGCAGAATAAAATAATGTGATTTCCCTGCTTAAACTCTCTGGGACTATGACAAAGTATAGTGCTTCTGAGCAGGGTCTATTAAGCCTGGCTGAGTGATTCAGACACACATTCCCCTTCCCAGACTGAAACACACTGACCAACAAAGTAAGAGTAGCAAACACTTAAATCGGAGAGTATTTTAACAACTTTGCATATATTTATCCCCCTAATGCTCCTAAATGTTTCATGGTATAAGTATGTTTAGATCCGTTTTATGGATGAGGAAACTGAGGGACAGAAGAGTAATATTTTTATGATCTCCAACTTCACTCCTAGAAGAACCAAGAAGAAAATCAGAGATATTCCAGATTCCAGTCCCCTGCTCCTGAGCTGTACTCTATGTTCTTCCCTCTGACGCAGTTTTTGTTTCTTAATTCTGTTTCTATGCAAATATTGGTGACTTGTATGGAATGCTTAATATGTTTATCACATCCAGGCCTTTAAAATACTCCTGGGCCTTCTTTGGTAGAGGCACTCTACCAAATCCTTCAGGTAGAGGCACTTTAGTTGTAAGAAAAGCATACAGATTCTTAAACATACAGATTCTTAAACATAGAATGATTTACTGAAGCAGGTAATGCAAATTCTGATAAGAACAACACTGAAATATGATAATTTTTCCTACACTTTTTTGGAGAGAACCTAGTTGAAGACAAAGCAATTATTAAGAAACATTCCAGTGGGAAGCATGAATTGGCAAAATCCACAAAAAATAGCACAGTATTGAATTATCTGAGACAGTTCATTGCCACAAATTTCCCTTTCCAGTGAAGTATGACTGAATGAACCAAACATATAGCTTAATATGAAATTCTTCTTAGAAGCGGTAACTCAATGACCTATATTAAGAGTCAAATCACCAATAATGAGAGAAGTAGTGGATGCATGAAATAAATTAGAGCAGGACAGTGGACCATCTGAAAAAATATTAAGAGGAAGGAACACTCAGAACAGCTCACAACCTTGGACTACATCTGTGTAGTACAGAAATGCTAACAAGGAAACTTTCAATGTTTGAATTTAATATAAAGTAATTTCTTATGGAAAGACAGATATATGCATTATACCTTAGGTCATTGTAATTTTCATGCGGCTATCACTTGAATGCTGTGATATTTTTAAAGTATCTCTGCTCTTAAACTTCTAGAATCACAAATCCCTCTCTGGACATACGAGCTCAGAATTTTAGAGAGAGGACCACAGAAAAGAAATATGTCATTTGGTGCTCATATTTTCTAAACAGCACAAAGCATGTTGTCACATTTTATGTACAGCAGGAAAAGCCAATTCTAGGAAATAAGAATGGCCAAAAAAATTATTTCTAAGTTTCCATTATTAAAGATTCCATTAGCTGTAAAAAATTGCAGTGGTATATACTCTTACACACACACACACGTGCACGTGTGCCCATGTGCACTACTTTTGGCAGTTTCCCAATTATTTATTAAGTTAGAAAACAAAAATTAGTAATAAGATAATCCTAGTATCTTAGTTACAATTCTTCTCATAATGCTCCTTATCTCAATCATGTTCAGAATCTATTCTGATTTCATTTACAATAGATTTTCAAGAACACCATCACTGTGGCCTGGGAAAGCATCAGTGTGTTGCCTTCTCTTATAGATTAGTTGAGATGAAGTGTGCTACACAGTATTTTATTTTTTTAGAAAAGCTTTCTTGAGATATGACTTATATACCACAAAATTTGTCTATGATAATTACATAGTTCAATGAATTTTAGTACTTTACAGACTTGTACATTCATCATTGGAATTTAATTTTAAAACATTTCCATCATTTTAAGAAGAAATTGTGCCCATTTATAGTACTCCAGTCTTGGGAAAGATCTCAACTCATTTCTTTTTTTCTATCTTTCCTTTCTTTGGGAGATGTTTTATATAAGTGGAATACTAATATCTGCTCTTTGTAAGACATCATTGGAAATCCCAGAGTTGATTTCTTTTGTACTCTTTCTTAAATTTTCCCGCCTTCAAACAATATATAGAATCCTATAAGGGAATAGTATCCCTCTACAGAAGAATAGTATTATATGTTATAGTGAAGTGCAAGAATTCTTATAACATTTTTTCTTTTTACCTTTTGTATTTTTTGGGGTCAACTTCTTTAACCTGTCTTATTTTTCAATTTCCTCATCTGCAAAATTTGCAATATAATAGTACTAATCTTATAGGATTTAAATTAAATTAAATTAAATTTGTTATATGCAGTAACAGTACATATTTTTCATTGTTATTACCTTTCATAATTATATTTCTATGTTGGAAGAATAGAGTGAAGTTGAGCAGATTTATGGCTCTCGATCAATTGATACTGTTGTCCCTACCGCGTTTAATGAAAATCTCCCCCTGAGCAGGAGACTCGGAGTGAAACCTGCTCTTACAGGTGTAAATTTGGCACATTTGTGAATGGAAGCTTCCTAAATTCAGTCTGGAACCATATTTTTCTGTCATTAGGAAAAGAATAAATAATGTACCATTTTTCCTGGGGATCAGCTGATTTTTCCTTCTTTGTTATGAATCACAATGTGGTTTCCTTCTTGAGAAACTATAAGAGAGAAAAGAATCAAGTGCTTATGGGAAAATCGAACAATTTGCCCCATTGTAACAGCAAAAAGGACGAATGTCCTTTTTAAAAAGTCCTGTACAGAGGCCAATTTCTGCAGCACACTTCAAAATAATCTCTGTTCATCAACCACTCTGTCACTTCCAATAGATTTTTTTTCAAAGCTAAATGGAATGTCTTATTTACTCCAGACTGGTCCTGTGAAATCCACACTGGCTGACCAATCTGTGTGTCTCACAACCTTAGCAGGTGGGAAAAACCTGGGAGGCAGTAGGTGTTACATTTCTCCAGTGACTGTCTAATAGGACTGCCCTTGAGAGATGAGTGTTCTCTTTGTATGTCTTTTTCTGGAAACAATTGTGACAGTTCTGTGTGGAACATTGCTAAAACTTTCTGATGTCTTTTTGACTACTGAAATGAGTTTTAAGAAGAATACACCATAAAAACACATGTGCCATTTGCTATAAAGCTGAATGTTTCGGGAGATCTGATCCTGCTATACAGAGTGGGTGTCTCAAAGAACTGTTTCAGTCTGGCCCTGTCAAGTCAATCCCTTGAATAGGTAGCTATTTCTCATATGAAAATTTTGGTTGAAACACATAAACAAAGAAAATTTAACAAGATACATTGTGAGTGAATATATTATCTTTGGATTTCAAGTAAAATATTACAACTCTAATAAAGATTCAAAACTTTCAGTTCTATGTTGAGTTTATTTTCTCCTAGCAAGACTGATTTTATTTATCCAGTTTGCTTTAGTTAAATGCTGCCAATAATCTACTTGCCATTAAAAGTATCAATAGGGCGGTGGCTATAGAAGAATATTTCATACATCTCATCAATTTCTCTAAAGTAATTTCAAACCTCTTCCCCACGATAATTTTAATACATGTGATGACTGTGCATTTAAAAGAAGAGTACTTAGAATATGTTCATCCAAATAATAAACTTGTTTATTTTCTGGCTGTAATAATAGAGCTGGATGTTTGAAATTCTTGTATTTTAATAGACTACTTTGAAAATATCAATACTGAAGACATGCTTTCTATATTTCTATGAGTTGGACATTGGTAGATGAGTTCCTCACTTTTCTGTATTTTGCATCCTATTATACTTTCTAATCAAGAATTTATAATTTCTAACTCAATTCAAGTAAGTTAGGTGACCAAGAAATTTCAGCATGTTGACTCAGTGCCTGACTAGTGTATGTTTGTATAATTTTCTATTTAACCCATTTTTTCTGTTTATCTTATGTTTATTATATTTTTTAAACATTGATATACATTTCTATTGATAAATAAAAGCTTTAAAGAAAGAACCAGTATGTGGTTGTTTTTATAGTAGTCAGTAATTATGCAGTGAATCAAAGGAAAATACTAAAAAAAATCAAAATCAGAACTCAAAATATGTAAAATATATCACTGATGGAAATATGATGTGTAATTAATGGGTCATATGGTTTAGATGAGTGTCTCCTGAGAAATATGGATCAAAGGTTTGGTCCCAGGATTGAGGTGATTGGAAAGTTGTTGAACCTTCGAGATGTGGGGATTAGTGGAAAGTCCTTGAAGAGGATCATGAGACCCTTCTTTCTTTCAACTTCTGTCTCCATCTCTCTCTTTCTGTCTCTCTCTGTCTCTCTCTCTCTCTTTCTCTTTCTGGACCCTTACCAATTTCTCACTTAAGCAGTTTGCTCTGCCACACACTCCCAGACATGACCATGTTGCACTCTCCCCAAATGCTCAAAGCCTTGAGGTCACTTGGTCTTGGAACAGAAACCCCAGAACTGCGAGATAAATAAAGCTTTTCTCTTCATCAGTGAATTGTCTCGGGTACTTCACTATATTGTGAAGTTGATGACAGTTGGTCAAGTGATTCAGGACTCATGGCTAAAATTATTTACTTACTTTCATGTAAAATAATCTCCCCAAATATTATTTTTTACTATAAAAATAAATCCATAAATTTGTAGAGAAAGGACAAATATTTAGTATCTTTATAGCAATTCCTTTGAAGCTTGAGAAGCAAAATTATATAAAGAATT
This sequence comes from Cuniculus paca, assembly GCA_004365215.1. Taxonomy (NCBI): domain Eukaryota; kingdom Metazoa; phylum Chordata; class Mammalia; order Rodentia; family Cuniculidae; genus Cuniculus; species Cuniculus paca. The sequence continues at coordinate 7,478 of RJWT010051275.1, forward strand.
TAAAAATTGGATTGAGGTATTTTGCTTTAAATATTTCGATTTACACCACATAGCAAAACTAGCCTTACTAAAATTAAGTACTCTACAAATGATAACATGTGAAAGATAAATATAATATACATGAAAATTAGTGACCCTCTTAGAAACGAGGTGATATTGCAAAACAGTGAGCAAGATAACATTTCAATAATGGGCAAAACTTGACAAGCTACTTAGCAAAATGTAAATGGCCAGTAAATATAAAATATTCTAAACTACTTAAAGACAGAAGTAATTTTCTCTTATCACCTTGAAAGCTTTTTTGTTGTTTTAAACTGACAGTATCTCCAATTTCATAGTGGAGGATAAATAGGTGTTACATACTACTAGAGATCATAAATAGGTATAACTCAGTAACAGGCAATTTATCAAGTTGTAAAAGTCTTAAAAATATATGAAGGAAGTTAGTGCGATTCTAAAGATTTACTAATCAAGATATTAATAAAGGCATTTTTATGACAGCAAAGAAAGGAAATGGAACCACTATTATATATGGAATTTATTATGTAAAATATATTGTTTGAGTAGTACATATGTGCATATATATAAATTATGTTACAGAAAAGCCATTCAATGGAAAACTTCTTAATGAAACATGTTGTTTACAAACTACATATAAATTATTTTATAGAAATCATTCAATAGAAAAATTGTATATTTTGGTTAAAAACAACATATGAAGAATTTGATAGAACTCATATAATAGATTAAAAACTGGTGAAAAAATATCTTTCTAAACGTTTATAGTAGTTTTCTCTATAATAAGATTATGGGCAATTTAAATTTTCTGTGTTTATTGATTCTTATTTTTTTAAAGAATGTATCATTATTTAAGAATGTAATGCACATATAAAATTGTTACGTTTTAGGCTGATGGTTTGCATCAGGTTTAAGCCTTCTATGACCATGTTTTTTGGATTCTGATCTGCCCTGCTTGCCAGCTGTACATGGCATCAGTCAAATTGCTTAAGCCTCTTCTTGTTTTCTGTTTGTAAAGTGGAGAAAATTAATTTACTTTTGAAAATTAATTAATAGCAAACAAATCTTGTAGAACTGTGTCTGGCACTTACTGATTTTGTGTATATTTAATTATCTATTATTACATAAAAAAGTTGCATCATAGTTACAAAATTCAAACTTTGATCAGGATAGTTGATGAAATTGATTTGGTAGTCTGCTTGTATTTTCTGCTATAGGGGCACATTCAGGCATTGGATGAAATTGTGAATTTGCACACTCCAGGGAGAAGAGAGAAACAAGGACTAAAACCAGTCTTCATTGTATGTCCATGGTCATGTGTTTTTCAATTAAAAAGCAAATAGGTAATGGAAGCACTTTGATCATCATGCTTATGTAATATCCAGTGTTTATCTGTACCTATAATAGGAAATAATCTTCATATATTAAATTTTATGTTTTATGAAGTTCATCTTTCTACCAATTAAAAATCAAAATACTTTCCTTTTCTTTCTATCCATAAATACATCAAACCTGTCAAAACTTGACCAGTTAGTGAAATTCAATCAGGTCACTTACTTCAGTAATGCTACTTGAACCTTAAAACGTTTTAGCTTTGTCATTATTTTCAATGGTCTAAATCATCTTCAAAATGTTTCCGAGGAAATTCTGAATTTTGCACAGTAGCTGTTTCAAATAACAGAATAATATATCTATCTGTAGTCTGTTCCCTTTCATATTCTGTGCTTTTGAAATCTACCTGCTGTTTAAACTCCATAGCTTGGCACTCTGATATTAACCCTGAGCCCTAAACTCCACAGGATTTTCCAAACATGCAGACAATGTCCTATTAACTTACTCTTCGCCTTCCTTTCTCTGAATCTCTCAGATACGAGCTTGTAATTTTCTGTGGTGGAGTGCTTGCGTGTAATAGCTTGTGCCATTTAATTGAATGAGGGGTTTAAAGAACATTAAGCACTTAGAGGGAAACCGTGCTGGAATACAATGCCCTTTCCGGGCTGTCACCTAGCCTTCTGGGTCCTAATCAATAGGCTGATCAACAGCTGCAGGAGAGAGACAGTGTGACTGAAAAACTGTGTACTCTAATGAGGAGGAAAACAGAGAACCCTGGATCATTTGCAAAGGGGAATAGAATTAAAAATTAAAGAGCTGTGATGAGAGTAATTGCTTTAATGTTCTACAAGCATTTATGAAGTGCCTACTGTATACATAAACTAAACTGCGTGTCAAAGAGAGAGAGAGAGAAAAATCCGTTCATTTAATAGTGGTAAATCCTAGCAGTGAGCTACTTTGGAGCAAAACTATCAATATCTCAGAGTTTGATGTTATTGTTTTTATCACTATAACAGTAAAAAAATATGTCCTGTGGTGTCACTAAATGTTTTCCTATTCTTTTATGATATTTTGGTGGAGTTAAGTAATAATATTGATGAATTAAAATAAAAGTAAAGCCAAAGCTTCTCTATAGGACAGGCAAGGAAGGAGGGTGGCTATAAGGAATGAGCTGTTTTTCTCCTAACTCCATGTTGTCTCCTGAAAAAAATCTATACCAATTTCAAGGCTGCAAAAAAATTAATGATATTGTGACCAGTTTATTTATAATCCCATAACACACAAAATCTTTAACTCTAAAGCTTGGTTAGTGACCAGAGTATATTGGGTAATTGTTCTGCTAGTAGGGGAAAGGAAAGGAAGGAAAGAATGATGGGGAAAGATAAAATACCCATAAAAGAGAGAACTTCAGTCCTTTTCACAAATGGTGAAGAAAACAAAAACACTTTTCTTCTTGTTTTTCATAACAGCTAAGAATGTGTCAGTGACAAATTAAATATTAAAAGCAAATTTTAATAAGTGAGATTCAAAAATGGAATTATAAAGCTCAGGGGATTTGGAGCAGGTGTGTACAGTTGAGGGAATTCCTTCATTTGGGGGCATCTCAGGTGAATGCTCCGTTGCCCATGGATGAGAGACCTGACAAGGGAGTTGATGAATTGGAGATTTATTATTAAAAAGCAAGGACTGAGGGTATGTATAAATGGAGGCCAATTCGGGTAAGAATGAAAGGGAAGTTCCACAGAGGTAATGAAAAACCCTGAGCCAAATTTTAAAGTCAATGTACTGACTGATAGCGATTGAGTGTAAATCTGCCATCACTGAAGCAATGGGATGGAATTTATTGCTCTGAGTAAATGCCTGGGTGGTGGCAGGTTGAGCAATGGTGCGCTTTGTGAG
>RJWT010051276.1:0-10725 GCA_004365215.1 Cuniculus paca
GGAAGTCAAGAGGGAAATTAACTATTAGATGGGCTTGCAAGAATTGAGGATGATTAATGTAGCTTTGGTACCCAAAGTTCAAGAAGAGGAAACTGGAGGGAACAATGGCAGAGCCTTTCTCAAGGGTAGCTATGAGGTCCTAGGAAGCTAGAGGGACCAGGGAACCCAACAGTTGCACAGGACATGTAGAGTTCCACAGGTGGGACTGTGGGCAGTGTGCTCTCCGCCCTGTCCTAGATTTCTGGCAGGAGCCTTGGCTTCCTGAGAAGTGCTAGCCTTTGCTGACCCAGGCAGTCCTAGTATTCAGGCTGGATGGGAATGAGCTATAGCCAAAGGTGTAGGTGAGATTGTGCAAGCAAGAGTGAGAGGAGTCATTGAAATGAGAAAGAATTGGGGCTGAGAGAGAGATCTTGGGTCAGCATGCCCAAGGGTTGCTTAATGATGGAGAATATAGAGTCAAGAAGATTCATGACCAAAAGTGAAATGAATGGAGTTGCCACTACTTCACTGTACTGTCAGGCATTGTATACCTCTTTCATCCCTCAGTACCTCTGGGAAAGAAAAGGATTCCTGGTTTTGGCTTCAGTGAATTTGAAGGAAGGGAGGCCCTGTGTAGTAAAGTGACTCACCGTGGTCATGCAATTTCTGGGTGAGTACAAGAAACAGATCAGTGTGTGTCCTGCAGTGAGTCTGCTATCACTCTCTGTGGGTTAGGTCAAGGGACAAGGGAGCACAGGCACAGGTGGCCCTGGGTCTGGGCTTATGGCTCTCCTCTCAGCAGTACTTCATAGGAGGTCTGCAGACCAAGACCTGGGCATCAGAACAGGAAGGGCTGAGGGGAGGTGGCTATGGGTTGCCCTCAGTACTGTGCCCTCACTCTCAGCAGACAGCCAAGCACCTCTCCTGGGGGCAAAGCTGAGCTCATTTCTTAAGCTCAAGGCTGTGTCTCCACATTGTGGTCAGAAAATATTTCATTTAGGAATTTGTGTTGAAGCCTTTTCAAACCTTTACTGAAGTTATTTAAAGACTGCTGTTCAGAAAATACTCAGACTATGTAATTTTTTAACTTTTAGTTTTTGAACTAGGTAATATATTGCTATGGTATAAAATGAAAAAGGAATCAAAGAGAAATTCAGTGCCCTGTCTGCCCAGTGCACCCACAATCTCTCCCTGCCCTCCCCCTGATAACAGGTCCCCACACACACAAAGGATGTAGGTTTCGCACAGACACTGATTGGACACACCCATGCAACCCATCTCCTTCTCCCTCTATGATAGGAGATTGGGTGGGGGGAAAATGCAGTCAAGAAAGTGAGTGTAATTGGTTCCTGTCATGACAGCCAGGGAACATGTGCCAAACACAGAATCCAAGATAACTTTGCAATTTCTGAACTTTCTACTGAGAACCAATCAGAAAATCCTACCTTAAAATTTTCATTTACAGCTGAGCTACTTTATCAACTCTTTTTTGGAGTTCTTTACAGTGAATAAGTGCCACTTTGGAAGGCATATAAACAGGAAATAAAAGCTTACCTATCTCTGATATTTAAAGGAAGATCCACTGGCTGCCAGATAATTTCTTCCTTTCTACATGGCTGTGTTAACACACAGCACTGGAAAAGCATACTTGGCGTGAGTATAAATATGGACTTTCTCTCTTTTACTGAGTTATAAAGTACTGGCCAGAGCTATGAATTTTGCTAGCTGAGCAATAGTCCCAGGGGCAAGTGAGGAACTTCCAAGCATCTGATGCAGAGTCACTGCTGTATACCCTGCTTTTCTTGTCTCATTTTTCATGAAGTAACTGCCATCATAGAAGACAGTCAAATCAGGATCACTAAGGGGTGTCTAACAATCCTTCTCTGACTGTATACATATGGAGAATTACCTGTTTGCAGTCATATCTTTCAGGCTCAATTTTTTCCTCTGGTAAAAGGTGGTAGGATTTGAGGAACATCTTTATTTAGATGCTAGTTATTCAATAAGTAGAGACTGGCATTTAAAAAGTCAGTTATCTGATAGCCAAAGGTTCCCTTTGGAAGAAAAAAATTCTGTCACTGTGAAATCTTTGCCTAGAGTCAGCTTGGATGTGTCTGGCATCAGGAGAGCTATGATAGCCACAGCCCTGAGGCACTCATGCCATCCCTTTGCTACGATGTCTAATTCATGACTCAGATACCGTATAGGCTGTCCAGTGGGGCCTTGATCCTGCATAAGCATTCCCAAAGCCATACCCCACCTTTGATCAACATATGGATTGAAAGGGTATCCTGTCAATAGGCTCAGTGCTGGGGCATTTAGAAGTGCTTGTTTAACCTTCTAGAATGCAGTTTGAGAATCTCTACCTTTTGAGCTTCCTTTATAAGTTGATAGAGGGTATGTTCAATTTCATCATACCTTGCAATCTGAAGAAGAAAAATGCTTGCAATTCCCAGGTATCCCTTTAGCTGTTTTTGGGTCTTGGACTGCAAGAAGAATTGGTTTAATTCTCTCTTTGCCCAGTGAGCCTTTGGGTTCCTTAGATATGATAAGGCCTAAGTATTTTACCTCAAGGCTGCATAGTTGTGCCTCAGACCTAGAGAACTTATTACCTCTATCTGCTAGAAAATTCAGCTGAGCCTGGGTGCTTTGGCTAGAGAGCTCTTCTGAGGGGTCACATAATAGTATGTCATCTACATTTTGTAGGACTGTGACTTGGGAAAATTCAGAACATGCCAATTTGTAGGAAATCACTTGCCCAAAAAGATGAGGACTGTTTCTGAATGCTTAGGGAAGCACAGTCCATGTCAATTGAGAGGCCTACTTTTGAAGACTTTTAAATGCAAAAGTGAACTGGCATTCTGTAAAGGAACTAATAGAAGGCATGTTTGAAATATAATACTGGAAACCATCCAGCATCTTCTAGGGTCTGAGACAGGAGAATGTGTATGTTAAGTACCACCTGGTGGATTGGTACTACTGCATCATTTACCAATCCAAAGTTCTGTACCAACCTCTACTCTCTATTAGGTCTTTAAACTCCCAAGATTAGAGCATTGTAGGTGCTGTTATAGGATGTAGGTATACCTAATGTCCCTAAATTGTCAACTTTAGGTAATAATCTTTTATTAACTTCTGGCCTTAGAAGGTACTGTCTCTCGTGAGGAAAAATGGCAGAATCTTTAGGAAATATTTTATCTGGGTACTTCTTACTGGTCATCCTATTTTACCTTTAGATGCCCATACTTTTTTGGTTCATTTCTGTGTTATGAGGGGGAGGCATCCTACCTGACTTGGGTGTATGCATGTTACAGTATTTAAGCAAGATATGGTAGCTCTCCTCAGAAGGGAAACTTGACTTTCAGGCACATTATAAAGGAATTATAGAAGAGGAAGTTATACCAGTTACAGCCTAACAGTTGTGAGAAATAGCAAGTTACATCTTCTCTGGTGATTCATTTCACTGAAGGATGAAGGCTGGAAGGAAAGCCAAGGTTGAAAAGAAGGACCAAGTGACATGTGCCAGTGTCCAGCAATAGGCTAGTTTCTTTTCTTTCCATAGTCATGATTACCTGGGGCTCCTCCATGGAGATGACAGTTCAGCCAGAGGAAGAAGGCAGAGAATAGCCCAGGGCCCTTTGGTGTTGTTGGAACAGCTGTTAAGATGAATCTAATCCCTGGGACCTCTCTCACAGAGCAGTTCACCGTCCACTGGTCACCTTTGGAATCAGGGTGTGCCCTCTTGTCATTATGCTTTTTATCACAACCCCTCCTAAGGTGGCCTGGGTTTCCACAGTGGCAGCTGTTGATTTTAATCTTGGAGCTCCTCGTGGAGTCCCAAGAGTCAGAGTTATCACCTATTCCTTTTAGGGCAGCAACCAAGTAGACAATTTTTGTTGGCCTCTTTGTTTATCTCCTTCATTTTTCTTAGTTTTGATTATAAAATATTGAGGAGAGGGCCGGGGATTTAGCTCAGTGGCACAAGCACCTGCCTGGCAAGTGCAACATCATGTGTTCAATCCCTGGTACCAAATATATAAATAAATAAGTAAATGTAAAAATAAAATAAAATTGAGGAGGTAATTCCCAGTAAACTATCAATTGAGTTATCTAGAATAGATGCCACCTTTTGTAGCTATTTACTAATATCTGAAGGTGACTGGGCAATAAACTTGTCTTTAAGAAAAATTTGTCTTTCTTTCGAATCAGGAGCCAGGGATGTTCGTTTCGTTAATGCCTCTTGTGAATGATCCGAGAAAATGTAGTGGTTCTTGTCTTCCTTTTGGTGCATCAAGGTCATCTGAAAATTTTCCCAGATCCTGTGTGATATGTTTGAGGTCACTGAGATAAAAGAAGTTATGAATATGGATAGTGTCAAATTCTCCATTCATCTCTGCAAGGAATGCTGTCTTTGAGGAGCTTGAACAAAATTATATAGGATGGAGACAGCCAATTAGAGTCTTCAATTAAATTTGGCTTGGACACCTCACCCTTAGAATCTGGAGGTTAAGTGAGAGTAACCTCAGGTTTAGTAATAGTAGATAAGGTTTGAATTATGGTTGCCTTGGTAGCCTTTTCTTTAGCATCCTTAGGACAAGGGAACTTACCTCTGGTTTAGTGATAGTAGATGCATCTGATTGTGCCTTAAGGGTCAGAGGTATCTAGTTTTCCTATGGCTTACAATTACATTTTGAACATAAGGATTATCATTTAATGCAAAGAAGGTTGAACATAAGGTAATTCTGACCATTTTCCCTCTCTCTTACAGTACAATTCTAGTTATGAATTAGTATCATAATCAGTACTTTCCTTCACATTTCATTTTGTCTCTAGGGTGTAGACAGGTCAGGCATGGGTGCAGAGAACTATTAAGCAACTCTTTCTCAACATGTGAGGGTCAAACAATTTCCAGTGCTTAACAGCACATTTCAAAGGAGTAAAAGAATTTGACATTGAGTTTCCCAAAGGTATCAGGCAGAAGCATAGGCATCCATTTTAATTCCTATTTGGTTTTTATATACTCTTAAGGCATCTACTGAGGTGACCTACTTCAGAGCAGGTGGCTGATGTCTAGATGATGACCAACAGATAGGTTTGGTCAGACTAGCCAACCTTACTAATTTACACCCCGACCTTCTCTGGAAACTCACATTCCTAAGTCCACCATGTGTTGCCAAAAGCATAAACTACAAATGTTTCCAGCAGTAACAGTCATGTTTAAAGAAGGAAGTGCTGCTAGCAAAATTAAACCAATAATCAAGAGACCTGAACAGCTGTTTTACAATACTTTGAAAAAGAGTGAAGGGAAAAAAAAAAAAAACAATGGACAAATTGGAGGTGGTTTGAGCACTTCCCAGCCTGCAAATAAGTCACCACTAGAAATAAACAGAGTTGTGTAATGGCCTGGAAAACTGCTGCTATACAAAGAAATCCTCAAGATATTTGTGTTGTTTACTTAATCAGCTGGGTAATCTTGCTTAGGAATGTGCTCATGGAGCTCACAGGTTAAAACCTGTGCTGTCATTCAGCAATCACAACATCCACATTATCAAAAGTACTTCCCTTCTCTACACACATAAATGATGAGAATCAGACCTAGGAAGGGAGAGAGAGAGAGAGAGAGAGAGAGAGAGAGAGAGAGAGAGAGAGAGAGAGAGCGCCAGGAGGTGGGGAATTCTCACTTAAACTAAATGTGGTTTGGTCCCTTGAATATTGTGCTCAAGGAAATAATTCCTTCATATCTCACCCAAAAATGACCTTCCATAAGGTCTCAGGTTCAGTTTCCATGCCCCAGAGCCTGTGCCCAGAACACTAATCTGGGACATGTTTTCATGTGTGTTCTCCTAGGTGGGCAAAATTCTCATGTCTCATCTGACCCAGAGACAGGGTATGTGCTCCTAAACTAAGATGATTTCCCTGTGTTTGGCATTAGCAAATGCTCATTTTCTATGGGATCAATTTAACAGTGCTTAGTTGTTAGATAGGAGGGGAAAGTTAAGACAGTTCAAGATTCCACCCTCTCTAATTTTCAGCAAAAACATGTCTCCAAAAAAGAAAGTACTGTTGTAGGCTGACATAATAGAAAAACTACTGAACCCTGTCTGTACCTCCCCACTCCCTTGCTTGTGAGGCTACCCCCCTGAGAATGTAACTTAGTTCCGTATTCTCAGGCCTGTTCAGTGCACCATGCCCCAGCAGGTATGCCAACCAAGATGTTATAGATGTATGTGTAACTGTAACCATTGTCAACAGGGATGGCAACCAGGACATCACTGATGCATGTTTAATTGTAACCATTGTCACTGGGGGTATGGTTATAGTACATAAATACCTAGCTGTCCCTTCACTCAGCACTGCACAGTGATTCCCTGCGTGGGTCCTGCTGTCCAGTCACTAACTGGCTAATGAAGGCTCTTAAATTCTAATTGGCACCATCTCTGGCTGCTTGGTTTTATCTTGAACCCGGTTCAGTACAAAATACCAGGAAAACATAAGATCAGAAATGAGATAAGGTAAAGAAAGATTTTTTTTTCAACTTCATGGTGAGTTATTGAAACACCTTGCCCATGAGTTGTCATCCTCACCCTGGAAGGCAAGAATGGGAAATCTCAAGAGCTAATATTGTCTCCTTAGCTGTGTAAGATCACTCTGAAAGGAAACAGAGGCTGAAAAAGCTCGTTACTCCCTTCTAGTGAGTAGAGGGTGAATCAGGCCAGACTCTCCCAATGATACATGTCCTACAAGTCTTAAAAATAGCTGCTAGCTTGTTTCTGTTTAACTGGAAGTTGGACTCCTAAGATTTATTAATGTGCATGTATATTTCCTAAATAAAAAATAGATTTTATAAAAACACCCATTTCATAAATTCACATTTTGGTTAATATCAAAGTCCACTAGGGGACGTTAACATTTTTCTCCAGTGATGTTGTCTAACAAGTCAAACTGGTCAAGCAAGGAGCAACAATAAATTCAGCAACTAGTAAGCCCAAATGCAGAATATACTGAACAAGAATACAAGATCTTGCCTGCAAATGTAAGATGTCCTATTAAAGAAACATCATAATTTTCTCATGTTCTCAATTTAAATTTATCATCAATTTAACAAAAAAAAACATATAAAAAAGACAAGGCATTGACTCCTGCATTTTCATCGATGCCTATCAGTCTTATATTACTTCTCTGCAGCAAGAAAGGACACATCTTTTAAAAATAAAAAGGAATCAGGAAATAATTCAAAAGTTGCAAGATGATGCAAAGAAACAAAATATAAGATTGATGGGGTAAATGAAAAAGAAGGAAGCAACACAAATGATACAAAAACACTATTCAGAGAAGTAATAGCCAAAAATTTCCCAAACATGGGAAAGAAAACTCAAATATAGGTAAGTAAAACATATAGAACTCCAATTAGCCATAACCAAAATAAATCTACCCCAAACATATAAAAATCACCATCTCAGAAATTCAACATAAGAACAGAATATTAAAAGCTGTTAGAGAAAAGAAGCAAATCACCTCTAAAGGAAAGCCCATCAGAATCACAGCAGACTTCTCAACAAAGAAAAAAAAATGAAGTCAAGAAGAGCATGAAGAATTTCAATCCCTAAAGGAAAACAACTTCCAATCCAGACTGATGTACCCTGTAAAACTATTCTTCAAAATTGATGGAGAAATAAGATATTTCCATGACAAAGAGCAGCTGAAGAACTTCATGACCACCAAACCAACCCTGCAAAGAATACTGAAAGATACCCTAGATACACACGAAAATAGCTATGACTTCAAGTAGATCAACAGAAATAAAAAACTGAACAAGGCAAACAATTAAGTAGAGGGAAAAGGTAAAGAAACCATCCCAGAAACATCACATGACAAAAATAAGCTGGTATATATCAGTTATAACCATTAATGTAAATGGCCTCAATTCATCAATCAAAAGGAACAGACTGGCAGAATGGATCAAAAAACAACATCCTACCATATGCTGTCTACAAGAAACCCATCTAACCCAAAACGAAATTCATACACTGAAAGTCAAAGGATGGAAAACAATCCTCCATGCAACAAGAACCCAAAAAAAGCAGGGGTAGCTTTCTATTCGCAGACGATGTGAACTTCAAACAAATAATGGTCAAAAGAGATAAAGAAGGTCACTACATACTGGTTAGGGGAAAACTCCAAGAGAAAGAAATAACAATCTTAAATATATATGCACCAAATATGGGAGCACCCAACTATATAAAACAAAGATTAATGGAAATGAAAAATCAAATAAGCAATAACACAATTATAACAGGAGATCTTAACACACCCTTGACACAAAGAGACAGATCAACTAGACAGAAAATCAGCAAAGAAATAACAGAACTGAATCAAACCAGTGAACAAATGGAGCTGGTAGATGTCTACAGTTTTCCACCCAACAACATCAGAGTATACATTCTTCTCAGCTTCACATGGTACATTCTCTAGAATAGACCATATACTGGCCCGTAGAACATGCTTAAATAAATTCAAAGGAATTGAAATTATCTCATGCATACTATCTGATCACAGTACCATCAAACTGGAAATTAATGACATAAAAAACTGCAAAATCTCTATAAACAAATGGAAATTAAATAGTACACTCCTAAGTAATCAGCGGGTCACAGAGGAAATTAAAGAAGAAATTAAACAATATCTACAAGCAAAAGAAAATACAAATACAACTTACCAGAATCTGTGGGGTGCAATAAAAGCAGTCCTCAAAGGGAAGTTTATTGTGGTGAATTCCCACATCTGGAAATGGAACAAACACAAATAAACAATCTGATGTTACACCTGAAACATCAGGAAAAAGAAGAATAAGCACAACCCAAAGCCAAAATAAGGGAGGAAATTGTAAAGATCAGAGTAGAAATTAATGCAAGTGAGACTAAGTATACAATACAAAGAATCAATGAATCAAAGAGCTGATTCTTTGAAAGAATAAATAAAATTGATAAGCCGCTAGCCAACCTTATTAAAAAAGGAAAGAAAAAACTCAAATCCATGCAATAAGGAGTGAAAAGGGTGAAATCACTACAGACCCTGTGGAAATACAGATCATTAATACCTACTTTGAAAATCTTTACTCTCATAGGTACGATAACACTGAAGAAATGGACAGATTTCTAGAAACATATGAATTACCACAACTGGATCAAGAAGAGGTAAAACTACTGAATAATCCAATTTCAGTTAAGAAATTGCAAATGTAATTAGAACCTTACCAACCAAGAAAAGTCCAGGTCCTGATGGATTCATAGCTAAATTCTACAAGAAATTCAAGGAAGACTTAATGCCAACACTCCTCAAACTCTTCAATGAAATTGAAAGGGAAGGAAATCTCCCTAAATCATTCCTGGAAGCAAGTATTATCCTATACGAAAACCAGAGAAAGACCCAACCAAAAAAGAGAACTATAGGCCAATCTCCCTAATGAACACAGATGCAAAAATCCTCAATAAAATACTGGCAAACAGAATGCAGCAAGTCATCAAGAAGATTATACACCATGACCAAGTGAGATTCATCCCAGGAATGCAAGGATGGTTCAACATACACAAATCAATAAATGTAATACACCATATCAATAGAGCCAAAGATAACCACACGGTCATTTCAATAGACGAAGAAAAAGCTTTTGATAAAGTCCAATACTCTTTCATGATAAGAACCCTACAGAAAATTGGAATAGATGGCCTTTATCACAATCTGATAAAAGCCATCTATGACAAACCAACAGCCAGCATCACATTAATTGGTCAAAAACTGAAAGCTTTCACTCTAAAATTGGGAACAAGACAAGGATGTCCACTATCACCACTCCTGTTAAATATAGTGCTGGAAACATTGGCCAGAGCAATTAGACAAGAGAGAGAAATAAAAGCAGTAAGAATAGGAAAGGAAGAAGTTAAATTATCACTATTTGCAGATGACATGATACTCTACATAGAAGACCCACAAAACTCCATAGAAAGACTTCTAAGGATGTCATAACCAAATTCAGTAATGTAGCTGGATACAAAGTCAATACTCAGAAATCAATTGCATTCCTGTACACAAACAACAAATGCGCTGAGAGAGAAATAAGAGAAACCACACACTTCACAATAGCATCCAAACAAATGAAATAATTGCTGGGCGTGGTGGCTCATGCCTATAATCCCAGCACTCGGGAGGCTGAGACAGGCCAATCATTGTGAGTTTGAGACCAGCCTCGGTTACAAAGTGAGCTCAAAGTCAGCCTGAATGGCATAGTGAGACCCTGTCTCAAAAACACTAGGGCTGGGGATCTAGCTCAGCAGCCTAAGCACCTGCCTGGCAAGCGCAAGGTCATGAGTTCAACCCCCGGTGCCGCAAAAAAAAAAAAAAAAGAAAAAAAGAAATACTTAGGAATCAGCCTAACAAAGGAAGCAAAAGATCTAGTCAATGAAAATTACAGTACTCTGAAAAAAGAAATCGAAGAGGATCTCAGAAAATGGAAAGACATTCCATGCTCATGGATAGGAAGAACAAACATTATGAAAATGGCCATTCCTCCAAAATTATCATACAGACTTAATGCAATTCCAATAAAAATACCATTAGCATACCTCACAGATCTAGAGAAATCATTCTTAAAATTCATCAGGAACCAGAAGAGACCTAGAATAGCAAAGGCACTTCTGGGCAGCAAGGGCAGGACAGGAGCCATCACAATTCCAGACTTGAAATTATACT
>RJWT010051277.1:0-10699 GCA_004365215.1 Cuniculus paca
CACTCCGAAATCATATCCTAGAAATTTTCATTTCCATGTATGTTTACCTCTTAAATCTCAATGTAAAGGATCTCGTGTTTGGCCATTCTTCTGGTCTTGAGTGCATCTAATTTATTAGCCTCACTTTAACAATCATTTGAGTCCTTTAGGACTGCCAATCCAGTCACATGTTTCCTATACTCTTTACTGTCTTTCCCCTAGTCTAGCAACATGATACACCAAAATCTATCTGTCTTCTCTGCACCTAGTCCTGGCAGGAAACAGCAACTATACTGACTGCTCTCCTATATTTTTGTGGCTCAGTGTGCTCATCAGTCCTACCATATTTCTCTACTCAGTTTACTCTACCACCCTTCAAAACCACTGACTCACAACTTCTTTCTGAAAATCTCCAGCTTTCCCTCACCCTCTCCTTTCTCAGTTGATTTCTTTTTTTTTTTTCTTTTTCTTATTTCAGATAACAGAACCCAATGCTGATAATCTTCCCTACCCACCCACTACCATATGCGTAAAATTCCCTGAATTTGTAATCTATTCTCAGCTTTCCCTCTTGTGATTGGGTTGAACAGTCTGTTGGTGCATAGATCCCTTTCTTGCTCTCCACCCATCACTATAAATGAATTTCTGTCATTCTGCTTCTCTTTCTGCTACAAGAATGGGCATATGCTGTCAGGTTTGTTTTTCTCTTAAAACAAAAAAGGAGATTTCTGCTTCTAGGAAGATGAATAGATGTACTTTTCCCTATTCTTGCAGCTTGGTGAAGTGAAAACCTGTGGACATTACATAAAAAAGAAATAAATATAAAACCACTGAGACCTGGAGAGAAGCAAGCAGACCAGCTATGGAACTCAGCAATCAGAGGAAGCGGCCAGTGATTAATTCATGATAATGACTAATTTTGATTGCCAACTTGATTGGATTGAGAGATTAATGAGGCACATTTCCGAGTGTGTTTGTGAGGGTATTTCCAGAGGCCCGTGACGTGTGGATCAGCACACTGAGGGAGGGAGACTTGCCTTGAGTGTGGGTGGTGCTGTCCAGAGGAAGGAAGAAGCCAGGCCGCATTTGCAAGCTCCATTCTGCTGGGATAGGTGCGTTTTTTTTGCTGCTGCCGTCATCCACAGACATCACATTCCAGCTTTTCAGCTTTTCAAAGTGGACTCACACCAGCGATTCTCCGGGAGCTTCCAGGCCTTCAGATGCAGACTGGGTCTACATCCTTTGTCCCTTTTGTTCTGAGGCCTCCAGCATCTTGGACTGAGCAGCTATTGGATTCCATGGTTCTCCAGTGTACAGACAGCCACTATGGGACAATGCAGCCTCTGATCCTGTAATCCAATCTATATCTAATTATATCATATATATATATATATATATATATATATATATATATTCTGTTGGTTCTATTCCTCTAGAGCAGTGATGGTGAACCTCTTCCAGTGATAACAAACAGCCTGTTGCAGCACATATACCATAGGTTCGCCACCACTGCTCTACAGAAACCTATTCAAATATAGTTCTCTTTTCTTTTCATTCGTCTTATATATCCAAGATGCTGAGTGGAGTAAGCTAGCAACCACAAACTCCAACAGGTAAAGGCCAAAAAGACTTCAACAAAGCCTTTTCTGTTTAGCCAAAGAACCGGGAAAGGGTCAGGGTAGCAAAATAGAAGACTTTTTCACAGTAAGCATCCCACTCCAGCCAAAACCACAGAAAAAGATTGTGGCCCCATTTTGCCAACAAAGCCCTGATGAGGGGCTAGACTCCAACTGTCCACTGGGCTACATGGAGGTTTCCAACACACTTGCTCTAGTGGTTTGAGAGGACGCTGGGTAGGGGGTGAGGATTTTCATTCCTCTCGTTGGTCCATAATGACACTATCTCTCCTCCCCTGTACCTGTAGAGACCAGATAGCAAGCCTGGACTTACTTCCACCTAAGAGTAATGGGCTCCTCTTCCTCCCTCTGGAGCCACAGGACTTAGCCCAGGACCCAGTAGTAGTAGGGTCACCTTAGGCTCATTAGCAGTGTAGACCACATGTGGAGCAGCAAGGAGCTACTTCTCTCCCAGCCAGGAAGATATCAGTGGAGGCCCCGGTGGGGAGCCAGAGCTCCCACTCCTGCCTAGAAAGTACAAGGAGTTTTAAAAGAGCACAGACTGTGCCTGCCTTGGTTACTATTGTAACCCCAATGCTTGGAACATTTATTGGTGTATGATAGTGGCTACTTGCATGATCTCACTCAAATCACTCATCCCTTCTGTGCCTCAATTTCTTTCTCAGTTAAATTAGAATAACCATTGTGAGGACTCAATCAATCGATGGATGTGAAGCCCTAGGCCAGTGTATACTATGCCAGCTGTTGTTGCTCCTGCTATTGTCACTCACTCCCCCTGGATTTGTATGCCTCTTAGAAATAGCTGTAGGCCATGACTTTGGATTTGTAGTGTTTTTACTATTCTTAGTTTCTACATATTCTGTAATTGCAATCATGTTTTTCCCTTTATACCCAAGAGATATATATAGAAGGTTATTTTTAAACTTCCAAGTGGGTGGGAAATTTTTGTTTAAATGTTTGTTTCTAATTTGTAGTTTTATTATTCTGTGGTCAGAGAATATGTCTGTGTACTTTGTGCTTTAAGAGATTTATTGCTGTTCTTTATAGTTTTGTACATGATCTTTTTTAAAAAAATTTCTTCAATTAAAATAATTTCTCCCTTTTCCCTCATTAAGACCTTTATGCTATGGATATATCCTATAAACATACTTCCCAACACACCAAACCAGACAGTTAAATGAAATGAAAGCTTCAATCATGTTGAGTTTAAATGCTTCATTCTTCGTCACTTTGCAGCAAGTACCAATTGCAAAGTTCCCCAGAGGGAGAGGAATGGAGTCAGGCACACTCAGCCTTCAGGTATGATTTGCTAGTTGTTCATCTGGTGCTTCTTTTCTGCCTCTAGTTTTCTTCTTGCAAGAGAATGCCTTTAATTCTAATTGTACTAGATGATAATTTCCAAAAGTGGCCACAGTATTAATTCTGATCCCACATATGTTCCAGGATCTCACCATTCCCATCAAGAAGTAAAAGTCTGTAGTCTTTGCCTTGAACTGGAGTAGGTCTTAAGGACTGAATCAACAAAAGAGAATAGTTTGAAGGTCATGTTGTAAAACTTCCAAAGTGGACCATGAATGGCAATATCACCTCTGTCTGCCTCTCTCTTGGGATGCTTACCCTTGGAAACCAGTTACCACATTGTTAGAAAGCTAAGACCACATGGAGAGGCTCCAGCCTCAGTTGAAGTTCCAGATATAAACATCATCAATCAACAGACATGTGTGAACCTTAAGATGACCCCAGCCTCAAGCCAAGGGTAAAGACAGAGCCAACTGATTTCTGAAGTGCCCTATGTAATGCAGATACTCAATGAGCATAATAAACGGTTGTTATTACTCATCCACAGTAACCAGATTGTGAAGGATGGAGTGATCCCAATTTGTCAGAAAATTCCATGTAGAGGAAGGGCATTATAATGAGAAAAACATCATACTAAGTTCTGAAAGATTTGGATTGGAAACTACATTAGCTCATATCTGGCCTTGATCCTTAAACAAGTCAAGTAGCCTTTCTGAGTATTAATACACACTTGTCAAAGAAGGCATTTGGATATTTTAGACTCCTTCAACTTCTACCAGTAACATCTTCATATAAAATACTTAATATTTAAAGTTTTCTTATTGGAAATAGCCTTTTAAAATAATACATGTTTATTTCTGATTAATGATATTCTTGGTTTGATAGCTACCTCTTATTTCCTAATTCCCAAACTATTGGAAATAATTTTCCAAAATATTGACAGTAAAGAATAGAGTCATTTTTATGAACCTAATTGTCTTACTTACTTCTTTCTTGTTGTTGAGACAAAAATACCCAATACCCAAAGTTAAAGGGGGAAAGGTTTATTTAGCTCACAGTTTGTGGAGGTTTCAGTCCATAATTAGTTGCTCCAAGCCAAGATGGCACATGGCAGAGGGGCAACAGTTTACGGTGGTGGAAGACAGCAAAAGCAACAAGTGAGGAGAGGGAGAGAAGACTCTGTCCCTTATATTGTATGCAGGCTACAAACCGTAGGTCCGGTATATCACTCACACCCACACTCTCACCATTGGACCATGAATCAATCACAAACTCTAGATTCGGCTGCCTCCAAAAAAGTATCCTCCCATGACTGTATGAGTTTTGTGGGGGGGCGGGAGGGGGACATCCAGACACAAATTGTAACACTGGTTTTAGCATAAAATGGGTTAGAAAGTTGTAAGACATTTGCTGCAGAATGGGGTACTTCCCATTCTCAGTTCACAATAATATGTTAACCATTGCCTTGATTCCTGACTTTTGTATCGTTCAGGGAGCCCAGTCTACTACAGGTGTTTTTTGTTAGTTACCGGTGACATAGTGTCAGAATATGCTTCCTGAGATTTTACTGTTTCCATCTAGATCCAGCAGTTTGAGAATTTTCTCAAAGCTAAATCTGCAATGGGATATGTAAGGCCAGTTTCTCATAGTTATAATTCTCTGGAAGTTTCATTGCTAGCAGGACTCATCTATTATTCCACATGTTGCATTGCAGAAAAGGCTAAAGCAAATGCATAATAAGTGGTTCCTAAGACACAATACATCCCTGTGTAAGGTCCCTGTAGTGAGATGACTTGGGACAGTTACCTCAAGTCAATATTCAGAAGACTCAGCCATGCAGGCAACTTGTCAGAGTTCCAGAACACCAGCTGGGTCCTGTAACAGGCTCACGCTACCCTCTGTGAAAAACACCCTCAACCTGCCTTCCCGTCCTGGAGTCACTAGAATCACTGTCTATTCTTTTTGTATCTCAGGTCTCCTGCACAAAGTGAAGTTAGCAGGTAATAGTCTAATAGGAACCGTAATTCTGAAAAGCAGCTGTTACTGCTAAGTCTGTTTTTGAAAGTTGTATATGGCTATTATAATAATGTGATTCCATTAAATATTGCATAAATAGATGAAATAGGGAAAAAATAGGTGTTTACGAAAATGAGTCAAAAAATCACAAATTATGAGTGATATATTTGCAAAAGGTTGTTGGGAAAAAATCTAGAAGGATTCTGTGCTCAGATCACTTCTCATTATGTGTTTTCACTGTCCTTTGAAGAAACAAATACTTTAAATCTTAGTTAATATGTTAGAGGTGTGCTTTATTCAAGAGCAATGCCCTGTGTGCAAAGAAAAGTTCTTGCCCCTATATCAAAAGATCTGTCAATTGATGATACATAGTCTTTTTTTTTTTTCAGTTATATTTGTGGAAATACCATTTTATGATTTGTTGTTTTAACCTACTTTTCAACAGACCAACCATCCTGCTCCCGAGGGATAAGCTGGCTTGAACTGCATATAAATTCAGCTCATCTTTACTTTCTGTTTTATCACAACAAATAAGAGCAGTTGGGACTGCCCTTTTCTTCTGCAGAGTTGCAAACTGCCTCTTTGTGACTTCTTGTTCACATCAAGCATACCCTTCAGTGAATTTTAGCCTAATTTCCCCAGCCTATTCACCCTCCCTGCCCAAATTCTACAGGAATGTGATTTATCCTGGGCTCTGCAAACTTCAATGGGGAAGATTCTGTATAAGCTCATTTACCCTGGGATTCCTCTGCTATCTGCCCAGATCTAAGGATCCCTTACCTCTTGTCCCACAGGATTCTTTAGTCCAGCTCCTGGCTCCTTTCAACAAGTAAGTGTCAGATGCTTAGCATGTGTCAGGCTCAGCTCCAGGTACTGGTGAATAAAAAAGTTGATTGGTACTGTCAAAAACAGGCATCTTGTATCAGCTCAGCACTTTTTGTCTTTTTTGTTGATAAATTGGTAAAGTAGTCTGAGAATTCCTGTAGCACTTTTTTCTCAGGAAATAGATTTCATTTGTTCAGTTTATATATTTATACATGAATTTTGGTACATATGTATGTATTTGGTTTTGGGGGGAAATGACTACAGCATGTAATAGTTCAACTTAATCCAAGGGCCGGCAAACTTATATATAAAAGGACATAGGAATCTCACGAATACAAAATTCTGCTGTTATAGCATAAGAGCGGTGTTCCAACACAACTCTGTTTGTAAAAACAGGAAGCGGTGTTCGTTTGCTGTCTCCTGGAAACTATCAAAATACCTTACTGTTTCCCCCCATTTGAAATTGAACTTGCTCAAGTCTCTCCCCCAAACCCTCTAAAATAAATCACTGCAAACACTAATTTTGTACTCACCTCCTCTTTCCCCAATTCTCATTTACCTTCAGTGCTAAACAGTGTGACCTCTTTGCTTGCGCTGCCCACTGACATTGTCACCAATGATCTCCATGTTGCTAAATCTCTCAGAGACTTCAGTTCTCTTTCTTAATTGCTCCACAGCTTTTGGCACAGCCAGCCCCAGCCAGCTCTTCCTCCTGGACACACACCTCACACTCAGCTTCTGTGACTCACGTGATTCCTTTCCTTCCTACTGCAGCGCCTGGCTGTTCCTCGGTCATCACAGGCTTCGCCTCTTCAAAATTTTTATACTCTGAGGTGGCACAGAACTCCGCCTGGATTCTGTTACTTCTCTCTTTAGGGGACCTCATCTATTTTGTAGCTTTAAGTGACATCTTTATGCTGAAGACTCCAGATTCTTTATGCTGTTCTTTGGTTTTATTTTATTTTGCAGTACTGGAGGTTGAACCCAGGGCCTATGTACTGAGCTACATCCCTAGCCTTTTTCTTTTCTATTTCTTTTAGGTGATGTTGGGGATCAAACCCAAGTACTTGTGCATGTAAGGCAAGAGCTCTATCACTGAGCCACATCCCCAGCCCTTATTTTGTGTTTTGAGACAAGATCTCACTAAATTGCCCAGGCTGGTCATAAACTTGCGATCTTCGGCCTCCCAAAGTGCTGGAATTACAGGCATGTGCCACCATGCCTGGCTCCATAGTCATTTCTTCAACCAAGTTCTTTTCCACAGTTCCTTACTCCTATATCCAAAAGCCACTTTACAGTTCAAGTTTCTCAAGTGTGTTAGACACAAAGCCCTGAGTAAACATAATTGAGTAAATAAATGAATTTACCTGATTGTCCAAGTAGAAACCAGAGCATGATACTAACTCCTCCTATTTGCTTCCTTTTATATTTCTAAAATGTAGGCATTCTCTTTCTTTATCATCTCCTGAATTTTCCCCTGGTTTTCTATATCTTAGTCCAAGTTGGCACAGCTGCATCTACTACTAGAATATTGAAAAACTTCCACACTGGTTGTAAATAAAGACCAGTGGCCTAAACCCTTTTCCTGCTGGCTCTGCCCCTGGAATCCACCTGCCCCATCCGGGCTATCCCTGCAGAAACCAGCGGACCTTTCTCTAGTGCCAAGAACAGCACTCTTTGTGATGGCTCAGAGCTCATGCCAAAGGGGTTGTTGAGTGCTATTATTCCTGCCTAATGCCACTGTTACCACAGTACTGTAGCATTCAGAAATTATTTCTCACCCAGATGACTGCAAAAGCCATCCAACTGTTCTCCCTACCTGCTGCCATCTCCATACTCTGCATGGCAGCCAATGACTTGTTTGAAACGCAAGTTGACTCCATCCCCCCACCCCCACTTGCAACCTTTAAACAGGGTTAGCCTCAGGAGAAAGCCCTAATTCCCTGATAAGTGTCACCAAGCCTTAACGATCCGACCTCCTTCACTGTTCAAATTGCATCTTCTCAGAAAATAGATCTTGATCCATCTTAAGTAGGTCCTTCCTGTTACTCTTAGAACTTGGCTTGTTTTCTTCATTGTGTTTACTACAACTGGACTTTATTAAGTTGATTTTTTGTTTTGCCTACTCAATTATAAGCTTCCTGATAGCAGACACCATTTCTGTCTAAACAATTCTCAGTTCCTTAAAACTTCCACATAAGCTACTACCCTTTGCCTGGAAAGCTCCTCTGAACCTTCATGCCCTCTCACCTGGTGAACCCTTACCTACCTTTCAGGTATCAACAGGTATCGACACTGTCATTACACCAGGAAGCCATGCCTGCTGGCTCCTCCACAGCAGAACTCTTCACACTGTAATTGAAACGTTTGTTTCCTCTGCTACTTTTCTTACTAAGCCCTAGGAAGGAAAGGACTGTGTCATTTTTTTACAGCTGCATCTGAAGCTCCTTGCTCTGGCATTCAAGAACTAATCCTTAGAATAATTCAGTCCTAGCGCGGTTATCCCAAAGTCTTGATAGGGAACCAGTGAACTCATATCCATTTGGGCGAGAAGATACTGTTTTGTAAGTGGCTATAGAAAAGGGTGTGACTGTTTTTAAATTTTGTTTTGCTTTGCTTTCCCCTAAGAAGAAACTTTCTCTCAGCTATGTGCTGCTGTGTTGTGTAGTTACTCCACCTGCAGCACACTGTTCAGATTTAAGGACAGAAGCTAGTTAACAAATTGCTAACTTTTTTGTTTGGGATGCTGTATTTGAAGGAAACGAGCACAATTCCTGGCCTGCGGTAAACAAACACTGACAGGTGCCTTGTGTGTTATTCTTATTCTTGCAAAATAAGGCACATAGTTCAGGGCAATGCCAGAAGCCCTGGAAAGTCACAGGCCAAGGAAAGACGCAGTGCGAGAGCGCAATAGCTGACCGGGCCAACAAGGATGGTGCAGGTAGTTTTACACAGACTTAAAAAAACCTCTGACTCTGTTACATTTACCTCTAGTATAAATGTTAAATATGGAATATAAAATTATGTTTTCTTCCAATAGTCAGGGTCCAGTTTTCATCCCTTTTCGTCACTTCCTGTTGCCTGTCTAATTTGTTTTCCTCCTACACATCCTAACATGACTCAATAAATTGCTAAATGGACCTATAGCCTAAGAGGGAAGTACAAAATGTAGATTATTTAAAAGATCTATAATGAAACTTCATTTTGTGATGTCCTATGAGGATATAACAGGAGAGCAGGATCTTTTCCTTGTAACATTGCTTATATATGTTCATCTTAAATTAATGTAATCTAGTTAAAAACAGAACCTCTTTCCTCTACTTGTTAATGGCAATTTTATGGTTTCATTCTGCTGGGCACATAAATATGTTATAATATAAACAAGTCGAAGGTATAATGAATCATTTCAGTCTTATTGTGCTTTTGTTTTTACTACAAATCTTCCGGGGAAAGCCGTTCATGCTCTGCATTTTTAAATTATGCTAATGTGATTAGTCTTTATGGTCCTTACTCTTTATGATGGATGCAAGATGTTTAAACCTCCAAAAGTGCTCATGAGGGGCTTGATTAGTGCTTGAGACCCAATCAAGAAGCTGTTGATGAAGTTCCTATAACACAGTAAAAAGTTACATATGACAGAAGAGTTGATTGTTGCTAATCTTAGACTATAAAAGCTAATAAATAAACGTAAATTGTATTAACATACATTTTTATTTTCTCACAAGAATGCTAGGTACTTGGAATACATTTTGCCAGGATCTGTCCAGGCCACTGTGTTTGCAACAAAAATGTAAAAATGAAAGAGTAAATTGCTACTAGTGATAAGTATGAGAATTTACACATCCGCATCAGTGAACAGATGCTTTCGAAACCCAGCCTTCAAAATAGTTTACCCATTCTTGCATTTTGATGTTGCTGTGATGAAGCAATTAAGAAACAGAAGAGACATTTCGGTTATCTGACTGCCAAATCAGACCATTGCTGTTATGGGGTTGCACAGGTCCTGAGCTCACAGGGAGACCGCACGACAGGAAGAAGAATATGGATGTGTGTGAGGATGGGAAAGGGACAGTTCTAAATTTTAAATGAGCACAACAGATTGAAGTCTTGGTTAGCAATCTAACAAATAAAACTTCAAGAGATATACATGCAATATAATACACTTTTCTTTCATGATTTTAAAAACTTTTAAAATGTAGAACTTCTTTTCAGACGAGCTCTTATGAAGAGTCACACTCCATAAAATAAATGAGACTATTTTTAGTAAACATTCCATTAGTTCAAATTTATCACAATTATGCAAATTCAGTGAGCTGGAAAAGTAAGGCTCTTCTGACAAACACCAAAAGTTAAAATTAAAATTAGGGGCTTTGATGACAATTATCATCTTATATAAAATTCAGCAGCCAATTTGCTTCTGTGATTTCTTACTGGTTACATCAGATCAAGATTTTCTTGATTAGAAAGATATGTTTTTGGAATTGATAAAAGCAGGAGTTTTAAACAGGTTGACTTGTAACCTCAGGATACTGTCCCGTTCACAAGTGATGGGAAGGAACTTTATTTGCTCCGGGGAATGCATTCAGAGAGCTTACCCGGCACATTGCCAGTCTCTATGGTCATAACACGTGGTGAGCTGTTTTTTTAAATTGCAGTTTTATGATAGTTAAAAATTAAGCAAAATTCTAATCAAACATTTCCTGGACCCTTGAGTCTCTCCAAAGACACAATAAGGTGTGGTAGTATGAGGACACTGTTCTGTTTGGTTTTGCTATTATACAGGGAGGATTTTTAATATGTTTTTTGTTTTACGAAAAAATAAAATTTCATAGTCAAATAATAGAAGACCAATATTTGTTACACTGTGTATCATTATCATCACAGTAGTTCCTCCGAGTACAAGACAGAAACCAAAAAGATTCTTACAAAAAAAAACATAATTT
>RJWT010051278.1:0-10656 GCA_004365215.1 Cuniculus paca
CATGTGACCAAGCCATTTAAAAAAGTGTACTATTTTATTTTCTGCTTTGTCACTTATTAATAAGTATACAATATAGCTTGTAGAAACATATGCTTTTAAGACTAGTTTTTTTAAATTTCAGGAGATTTACACACTTCTTAAAATGTCTTGCATAATCATAGATTGCATATGATCTTATTTTGTTTATCATTAGAGAATTTTTCCTTAATGTAAGCAAGTTAAAAATCCAGATAATAGCCAAGTGTGGTGGCGCATGCCTGTAATTCCAGCATTCGGGAGGCTGAGGATGGAGCATAGTTGCAAGTTTGAGACCTGCCTGGGCTACAAAGTGAGTGCATGACCAGCCAGAACTGCATAATGATACCCTGTCTCAAAAAGATGAAAAAAAAATCCAGTTAATATTTACATACTCTTACTAAACCATGCTACCAATAAAGGAAAATCAAAATGATAGTAGACCACAAATTAATTGTATATAAAAATTGAAAAGACAAAATATGTGATTTCAAAACATAAGTAAAAATTTACCTTCTTATCAACTTAAAAATACCTCCACTTTCTCCTTTAAAATCCTTGCAATATCTTTGTCTCACAATTTCTATCCCCTTGACTGTTTCTGATTCTCTTTCATTTACCTTAATTTTCCCCATATCTGTTTTCAGTTATTTAACTAAAAATAATATCAATAAAAAATCATGTCTTGAAAGTTAATACTACTTTACACTTAACTTTCAGTGTTTAAATAGAAGCATAGCTTTATTTATTTAGATGTTTCTAGATAAACAGCCAAACAAAGGATGTTGTACTCTGAAGATATCAAAAAGAAATATCATTCATCTGGAAAGAGAAAATTGTATTTGCATATTGAATATAAATTGTTTACAAAATTTAATCATAAATTTGTAGTTTGAATTCTGTTATAGAACACTTATTAGAAAATGGCCAGAGTTATCTTTCCACCACAAAAAATGTTAGAAAATAGTTGTAAACCATAAAAGTCAGCATTATTGGATCTTCAAGAAATTACATCAGATCAAGGTTACATATATTAAACATAAAGTGTTTATGATTTATTTATTATAAACCATATATTTCTATTTGTTCATGTCTGTGAAATATATATGAGATCTGGAAATGAATTAATTATGAATCACTGCCTATTGAGTGAATGCTAATGCTATCATTATTGATTTTTTTAGACATTTTCTTCAAATTCTGGAGAAAATGTCTTTTAATTTGAAGATAGCCTTATTGTTACATAACTTTCTATGAATATCTTTTATTTAATTAGTCTGTCTAGTCTATCAGATACTTTGCAAATTTAGGCTGAGTGTATATTAAAACTGTAGATTTATTTCACAGGCATAGCTCATAAGTCTCCAAATCAAAGATCCTGCTCTATGAAAACTAATATCTTCTAATCATTAAAAATCCTCAATCAGCCAAGAAGGTAAGACCCAAAAGTTTTACCTTCTTGGTAAAAAATCAAATAAAGTTATTGATCTTATCTTTGGTGATTTCTCTTTCTAGCAATATTTTGTGCATTTCAGACCAACTCTTCTGCTGAGAATGATTTTATAATTTTGTACAATGATTTTATAATCCTCTCAATATACACACAGGGAACACAGTTGAATGAAAGCCAAAAAAAAAAAAAGAGTGAAAGTTTTAAGGTACTGGAAAGTTTGATGGGAGGAAAATACAGAGTTGCATTCGTAAAACTTGAGACCTTTTTCCTTTGAGATGACACATTCAAAAAAGGGAGCAATCACAATAAGTCGAAAACCCGGGCACAGATTTCTGTTGTTTCCTGGGATTTTTGAAGACACTTTCATAATGGAGACTTGTAACATTTCTAAACTATGGAGTGGAATTTGGAGGTGTACACATTAGGATGAAAGGCAATACATAAACTTGTCAAAATTTCACAAGCACTAAAGCTGGACTTCATTCACATTGCTTCAGTCTCCAACTGGAAAAAGTGGTATGCGATGGTTCACTATACCAGGAACAGTTGGCTGCCCGAGAAACCATGACTATTCTCTGAAGGATGCCACACTAGCTTCAGATTTGTCCTCTATTTTTTAATAATTAAGATACTGCTTTGGATGAACACAAAATCTTTGAAATTTTGAAAATCAAAATATACATTAATAGGAGATATTTTAAAAAGGGGTTTTGAGACATAAACTTTAAAGTAACTATATTAGCTCAAGAATAGACACGAAAGAAATGAGAAAATAAGAAGTTGAAACAAATAAAAATTCATTAAAATCTTTAGCTATCAAAATTTTCAATGCAATATGTTTTTCACAATGTCAAAATGGTTCAGATATTTACTTACAGTTTTTCCTCTAAATATGTATATGTATATTTTAGATATTTATTAATTTTGTGTACTGTATATGAAACCAATGTATAATTATGTCTAGTATATATTTAAATATATAACATAATAAAACAGTTTATATAGCTATATTCATCTAATATAATGTGCATATCTGTATATATTTGATATATAGAAATATATCTATATATGTCTCTGGTATTATATATATGTATATGTGCATCTATAGAGAGATAATTAAATATTTATTAGAGTATTATTGAAAGTAGGCCAATTCATAGACATTCCCATTTTCACAGCATTGTAGAGGGATTTGTAATATAATGGAGGCATTTGTTTTTTATTTGCCTATGATTTGATAATCTAATGTATTAAAAGAGATACTTCAGGCAAATTAATTTTAGCAGAGCCTATTTGAAGAAATAACAATTCATGAGTTAGGCACCACTCAGAAATGGTGGAGGCTCAGATAACTCTGTCCAACAGTGTGAGCAGTGAGTTTAATTGGCCAAACACAAAATCGAAGTAGATAAATAACCCAGTAGGCTGAAAGTCACTATCTGCCTCATGTGGCCAGTGCATGATTACCTATTTGCCTTATTTGGGCATGGTATAATAAATTGGCTGCCCAAAACTGGCTTGATACTCAGGTATTTGATATATTTCTAAATTAGGTTCGTTTGTTTGTATACTCAGTTAAATTGCTGTTTTTTTATGTAGGAAGTAGAATTGCACAGACATTCTCAGACTAATGATTATCTGTTTATTTGACCAACATAAATTACACATATTTGGAATGTATTAAATTACCATTATGGCTTTAAGATATAGTTGGGAAATGGATGTAATAAAATGTGAAGAGGCATCAATAATTCCTTCTCGAAGAACTAAATTAATTGTGATAGTTTTATGAGTAAGAATCTATATTATTTTCAAGTTGTTTTTTTCCATCTATGAACTTTTCTGATCATATTAAATACAATTGGAATAAAGTACTTTTATAAATCTTTTTAAGTAAATGTAAACCATACAGAATGAGTTTTGAATCAGTATTTGTAAAATAGTCAACAGGAAAAAATGTAAATGATATTAACATGTGAGCCTTTCTAAATAATTAAAGGATAATTATACGAATTGAATTTGCTGGCGAGTGTACCAGAGAAAAACACATATCAAACTGTTATCGCAGAAAAGTCATATAAAAAAACACAATTTAAAAGCTTTATTATCATGTGGTTATTTCATCTTAAGTATTATCAGTGTGCAATAAGGTTAGGAAATGCATACCTTCATGCTATCCTACTTGAGAAGTATTACAAGATTTTTAGGAAAAGTTTTATTATTTGTAGGCTTTGATTAGACCACAGGGTGTCTATAAGGACAAAATTTTTTTGATTATTTGTCCTAAATTTATTTCTTTTTCAGTCTTTCTTTGTCTCTGCCCCTGTCTGTCACTCTTTCTCTCTGTAGAGACTATAATGTTAGCATAAAATATGCAAAAAAAGCTCATTAATTCAATCATTATTCCCATCCTTTCTAACACAGTCTACCTACCACTATTACTGAATTAACAAGTCTATGTCACAATTTCGTTATAGGAATGTAAATCATTGCACTGTTTCAGAAGAACAGAAGGATGGAAGAATTTTAAACTGTCTTTATGTATACTTATTCATATTCTTTGTCAAGAGTGGTTGAAAACTCAGGTGTCTGAGAAAAAAAAACAAAGAAAAATTTCTAGAACATATCTGAGATATAAAGATGGAGTAATACATTTTCATCATTAGATTTCAAAGTATTTCCATTATAAAGATTCATTCACACTTTTAAAACACGGATGTCTTTTCATTTAAAACTTTGCCGGTACTGTATTGAACATAGTTATGTAATTTCTGCCCAAATTCAATCTTTTATGTCTCTGATTTGCATTTTAACAAGATCATTCTGGAGGTTGCTTCTGGAGAATAGATTGGCATTCCAAATGTTTATTCAAGAATTTACACTTGACACTGTCGGAGTGGTTGAAAGACAAAAATCTGAAATGGCTTGGTTCAATGAGGATATGGTTCAAAGATGGAGAGATTTCATACAGTTGGGGAAATTTTGGATTTAAGCATTAAGAGCAGGATGGGATGCCGGACTTGCTAATGTTTAACTTTGGGGAACGGATAGACTAGGCTTTCTGTAGACATGTTAAATTTAAAGAATATCTAAAAATGATATTTATTAGTCTAAAACTTAATATCAAAGAGGAGAACTTGATGAACATTTGAAAGAAGAAATAAAGGCTCTTGAATCTAAGCTAAATTGATGTTCTAAATATTTTCTTGTTTTAAATTTATTTTGAATGGATTCATAAAAACCTAAAGTTATAAATATTTGTCAAGTACCGTGTGATATATCAATATACACATACATTAGATAATGTTGAAATCAAATTATACATATTTATCTACTCCTTTATGGTTATTATTATAATTATTACATCATTCATTGTAAAGATTAATGGGTTTCTATGTATTTCTTAAGCTTCATATATTGTGCTTCGTTTGAATCTACCCTCTACAATATCCTCCTCTGTCATCCCCTAAGAGATGATCAAGTTAATTATTGTTTTTTTTCTAGTTTTTGGAACTATGCTGTTCACTATCACTATAGTCATGAGGTGAAAATATGGTGTACACTGTCATATATACTCACCCTGCTGAGCTATTGGTCATCAACACTAAATGTACCTTTGTACCCGCTGATCAACATTTCCTCATTGCTTCCTCACTGTGACTCTTCAGAAGAAAAACTACTTTTCATGAATTATTTCCTTACTGCTTTCATTGAATTCTGTGTCTTTTGTAAGTTGAACATATTTTTTGAGTGTCTTTATTGTTTCTTCCTAATCTTGACTCCCATCATCACATAAACCATATGAGCTGTATGTCAAAACAAATCCCTCCCCCTCCCTCTCTCTCTCTATATATATTATAATATATTCTACAATATATCTTTTTTATCATTTATACCACTATGTCTAACTCTATTTGTTTTTCTGGAAAGCCCTGATTACAGCAAGTACTAATGATTATTATTTTATTTTTGGTCAGGAAATTTTCCTACTTACATGATAATTATATGTCAATAAAATGTATACCAATAGGTTCTTTTACATGTTGAGGTTTCTACAAGCCTTGTCTGATATTCTCTAGCAGATTTTTTTGAGATCAAATGTTACAGATTTGTGAATACTCGAGATGGTCATATAAATTGTCAAATGTACTCATTTCAGAAGTAGACTTGTCTGATACATGTATTCACATAGTATTACAAATTAATATTTTGTAAAAGTTTTCTGTTAATTATATATTGAATTATATGTGGCATAAATAGATACTGAAAATGTTTCAAGAGTAAATTAATAATACAAATTTTGTTTTTCCTATTTTTATTTAATTGATTGAAAAATGTTACATTGAGTAATATTTTCTTCTTCAGCATTACAGAAGTAATGCAAAATATCATGCCATAATGTTCTTTTTCTTAATTAATATTATCCTAGACACATTTAACTAAAAATTGCTATATTTAAAATATGATTGTAAGTAAAGAATTTTATATATATATATATATATATATATATATATATATATATATATAATTTCTATGCATGTATTTCCTTGTGGGAAAAATACTCTTCCACAAGTCTTTTTTCAAATGACTTTTGTTTTGCCCCTCTTTATTTAGTCTCTTGATGAATGTTTCTGTTTTTCTTCAGTCATCAAATTGGCCCACCTATTCCTTCTCAGATGCAACCTTCCTTAAAAATCTTTTTGGTACTAAATTCCTAATGCTGTTTTTGTTTTCTTCCACTCTCCCACCCTGCTTGCCTTCTTGATTTTCTGGCTTCCCAGTCTTCCTAATCTTCATTTCTTTCATTTATTTTTAAGGAATCCACTTTAATATACCAGAAGTCATTTCACATAAGGCAATGTTCAATCAGATTGAATACATCAATATCTTCGTTTCCTTACACTAAGAATACTGATGGAACTGTTCTGTTAATTTTGGACAGAACTCATCCTCAGAAGTATAATTATAAAATAAATTTTGATCACCGTTAGGTACTACTCAATGCCTCCTCATCATCTGTGCCCCAAGTCATAGCAATGTATACAAACTTCTTAGATAATACATTTTATAGTTACTGCATTTACAGTGGTGAAAAACTGGAAACAACTTCCTTGGAAGCATTTGGCTGAATTTACATAAAACTGTGACTTTATTGTTACTATGTAAATTACCACAGCATAATGTGCAGTCCAACACATTTTCATTTTGTGTTTTTTTCCCATAAGAAATAAATTTAGTGTGTTTATTTTCATCAATTGAATTAAATATAATTAGTCTTAAATAATATAATTATGAAGCTTTCTTTCTAAATTAGACCTTTATACTTTTGTACCAAAAACTGCTTGTGATTGTGTGTACAATATCTAAACAAGTGTCATTATGACCTAAAAGCTTTGTGCCTTTTATGTACTTTAGTCTGAAACATTTACTGCTACTATTACATTTTGCAATTACAGTCAAGTGAGGCAGAAAATAGCAGTTCAAAAAATGTGTTCAAGTAATGAAGTTGGAACCATTAGTTTCAAGGCTGTTGTTATTTTAGTAAATATTTAATCTTCTTAGCAGCATGGGTTCCTAATTGATCTTTAAGTATTATTGTTCCTGGACATTTCTAATCGACTTCTAATTGCTACATTAAGGCAGTTAGAAAATAAAGTGTAATGAATGGTGGAGACTTTTACAGTACACTAAATCAAAACAATGTAATAAAATTTAGAATTCATTTTTAATTTTGAAATTTGAAACACTATGCAACAAAGTCTACACATGCATATCTTCTTGACTCAAAATGTTTTATCTTGAAGAACAATGTAGATGATGTTTTCTGTTTGTTATATATTACAGTGCAATCATTTTGTAATATAAATAAAAAAGCTTTTAATTTTTTTTGCTAATTTACAGTTTTTATGTATTTCATTTTCAGCTTTGTATTTACTTTGAGTCTAATTGTGCATATTTACTTTTCATTTGTCTATCTGTATTTCACTAGCAGGAAAAAACTTTCATTAATTTACAAGAAATTTATTGAGAATCTATGCAAGAAAAGCATGACAAATAAATATATCACATCTATTGTCAATAATAGTTGCATAGAGACTTGAAGATAGCTCTTACCCATAAAACTATAGCTATCTTTATCATTACTTGTGCATTTTAGCTACCTGAAATTTTGCAATCTTAGTTACCTTAGTGCCATGCAATTGTTATAGTTACTAACACTCTTAAAATATGCTATGTCGAATGTGGCACAGTTTTTTAGAGTTCAAATTACTGTGACTATGGGGTATTTTGTTTTAGCATGGAAGTCATACTTCCAGCAATAAAAGTTTTAGAAAAATAACTTCTTTAGAGAAAGCCTAAGCATTCTATGGAGAAAAACTGTTCACTTACTCTCAGTCAGGAAGACTTGGTTTAATAGATGTGCAATATTTTCTCAGAGATAAAGATACCACAAAACTGTGTGCATTATAACCTATCTCTGTGATTTTATAAAATCTTGTAAAAGACAGTCTTTCCAACATTTACCCTCTGGAATTATAAGTTGTAAAGATACAGTACCATGAGGTATAAAATGTGTACCCGAGAAAAATTACAACACAGAAGAAATATGAGAGACAAGTAGAAACACTATGTACCGGTGATTATGTTTCATCCCTTGTATCTTGATGACTCTGAACCACTCCACTTCCCAGTTCCATAAACGAATCCATGATCTTATTTTTTGGAAGTTCTAATTTTTTGCTTAATCGCATTTAATAATTAGCTATAGTTATGGATTACAATGTGAGAATTCAATACATGTGTACAAAATGTTGCCCCAAAGTCTCATGAGTTCAGAGGAAGAGTTTGTGGAAGGTGATTTGATCCTGAGATCCTGAGGCACTGTACTTATCAGTGGATTGATCTGTTGATGAGTTCATTTGCTGTTAGCCCTTGGGGCTTGGTTGAAGAGATAGATCACTAGATTACACAGCTAGTTGGTTATATTGTACTTGGCTCCTACCTTTCCTCTTTGATTCCTTGTTGTGGTGGAAGAAACAAGTTTTTTGTTTGTTTTTTGGTTGTTTGTTTTGTTTTGTTTTTTCTCATGCCCCTCCACCATGCCCTTTCTGTCTTGGAGTAAGCTGACTATGCATTCTCTAAATTCAGTGAAATTGTGAACCAAAATAAACTTCTCTTTAAGTTTTGCTTCACAGGTATTTCATTGCAGTGATGGGAAAGTGACCGAATAAAATGGTAATAAATACTCCCATCTCCTTAAATAGTTCTCCTTTCTTTATGTTGAGAAACTTTGATTCCTTTCTACTTCTTCATGGAATGTATAACAAATCATTTTAAACTTTACTTTTCTGTTACTTAGGACACTAGATTTATTCTTTTAATATTTCTGTATTTTGGTTCCTGTTTCCAAACCTCCCTCATTGCCCCATTTCCCAGCCTTTTGAACTAATGTCTACTATTCTACTCAGTTGCTGCAACTTTCACATAAAAGCAAAACCACGTAACACTTATGTCATTGCCTGATTTATTTCACTTAATGACATTCCCTTCTGCAAATGACAGAGTTGTACTCCTTTGCTGTGTATGAATAATTGCCCGTTGTGTATATATGTTACATTTTCTCCATCCATACATTCATCAATGTAAAGTAGTTTTTTCCATAACTTGGCTACTTTCAATAGTGCTGCAAAAACATGGGAGTGTGATTAAGTATTCGAGAGTAGTGTTTTATATATGCAAGGTCATGTCATCTGCAAAGAGGAGTGGTTTGACTTCTTCGTTTCCTATTTGCATCTTCATTTCTTTCTTGTTCCATAGTGCCCTAAAATGGCCAATATTATGTTGAAAAAGTTTTATGAAATAGACATTCTTCTCTTGCTCCTGATATAAGAGGAATCATTTTCAACTTTTTCCTATTCAGTATGATATGGTCTTTGTTGTGAGTTTGTCACACATAGTCTTCATTTTATTGAGGTAAAGTCCTGCTATATTCAATTTGTTGAGAGGTTTTATCAAAAAGGGATATCAACATTTACCAGTTGGGTGTGGTGCACATGCCTGTAATCCCAGTACTCAGGAGGCAGAGGCAGGAGAATTGCTGCAAGTTCAAAGCCAGTTTGGGCTACTCAGTCAACTCAAGGCTAACCTGCACTACACAGTGAGACTCTGTCTCAGAAAAAGAAAGAAAAACAGAAAGAAAGAGAAAAGTAAAGAGGAAAAGAAAGAAAAAAAAAGAAAAGAAAGGAAAAGAAAACAGAAAACACTTACCAAACAATTTTACAGTGTCTGCTGACAATTTGGCCTTTATTATATTGATGTGTTATAATAGTGAATCATCACTGCATTTCTGAATTAAAGGTCATTTGATTATGGTATGTAATTTTTTATATATGGTTGAATTTGATTTTCTAGCATTTTAGTAAGTATTTTATGTTCAAGAGGAATACCAGCCTGTGGTTTTCTTTTGTCATAGTACCTGTTAATATTAGAGCAACAGATGAGTTTGAAAGGGATTTCTCCCTTTCAATTTTTGAGAATAGTTTGAGAATTGTGTAAAATGCTGCAGGGATGCCATCTAATACTGGGTTTGTCTTCATTATGAGACTTTCTATTTCTGATTTCATCTTTTCTTTTTGTTGTTGTTTTTTTTTCTTAATGATATTCTATGCCTTTTTGTTTATATACTGATAGGATCTATTTATACAGAAATTTACCCAGCTCTTCTAGGTTTTCCAATTTGTTGATATGAAGTTGTTTATAATGCTTTCAATGATCATTTACATTAATAGAGCACCCATTATAATACCTGTTTAATTTAATTTAATTTAATGTAGTTTAATTTATATTTTGTTAGCATGTTTCCATGTATAATGATCACATTCATCATAGGGCATTTGTACTTCAATGTATTTTATATTAAGAGTTAGTATATTTTAACTCTTCTTTTGTTCCCATTCCCTTCCCCTCCCTTCAACACTTCTTCCCCTCCCCATTTTCAAAAGCTTAATTTCCATTTTAATCATCCATTCCTTTTCCCTTTCTCACCTTCCCTCTCCCTTGTTCCACTTCAAATTGAACAAATTTTTTCTACTTCCCAGTATAGAAGTTCCATTTGACCCTGCTGTTCCCTTTCTAGATACATTTCCAAAGAAGTTAAAAGCATTTTATCTAATATTTGCATACCCACG
>RJWT010051279.1:0-10724 GCA_004365215.1 Cuniculus paca
AGCAGTAGAAGCATACCATCTCAATCTTAAACTGCAAATCATTAATATATTTATATTCTTTCCCCTTTGCAAGGGAAAATTTTCAGCACATTAAAAAAATTACTATATACCCACTCTTGGTTTTCTGTTACATAAGTTTTATTATTTAACATTTTTTCCTAGCTCACTGAAAATTTTGTAATGAAAGGATATTGAATATTAGCCTGTTGCCTTTTTCTTCCCTTTCTGTCAATGTGATTAGATTTTTCTTTCTCAAATGTCATTGACAGAATTTTTGAAGCATAGCTTTCTCACCCTCAAAAGGTAGGTCACCTTCGTTTTTCTTTCCTTGAGAATTGTTCTTTTCCTTTAGAATTTTCTTTCCTTGAGAATTATTCTTTTCTTGAGAATATTTTGTACAAGATTGGGGTTGTTCTTTTCTTAAACTTTTGGAGGAATTCACTACTAAAGCCATCTGGTTCTGAGTTTTCTTGTGAGAACTTTTCTAAGATAGCAAATTTAATTTTTTGACAGATGCTTCACTAATGAGGTAGTAAATTATATTTATGAAGGAATATATTTATTTAAACTACATTATCAAATTTTTTCTAAAATTGTTTTTAATGATATTTTTGTTTATACGTACACAGTTTTATTTATGTCCTTTTACTTTCATTATTCTGTTTCCACATTTTTAAAACTCTTGATCAATGTTGTTTTTATTATACTAATTAACCTTTTCAGAATTTTCATTATTGGTTTTATTTCCACTTTTCTACATTAATTATTTCATTTCTTTCTGTTCTTATTTTATTATTCCTTTTATCTTACTGTAGTCTCGCTTCTTGGAATGAAAATTTAAATTGTTTATTTTCCTTTGTTATTTCTCATAGATGTATATAAGGCTATAAGCATTTTTCTTTAACATTATTTTAGCTGTAGCCCACAAAGTTTGATCTGCAATATTTATTATAATTCATTTAAATAATTTTTTAACCTATGCAATGATTTCTTGGTTGATGTTCACAATCTTTAGAAATACATTATTGAATTACCAGGAAGTAGACTGTCTCCTAGTTATAATTGTGTTGTTCCTTTCAATCCTAATTACATAACTGGAAAACATATTCTGCATCATTTCCATATTTTAAATTTTGTTGAAACTTTATTATAGCTACTCATATGATTGATTAATCATATGATTAATAACCTCATGTGTACACTTGAAAGGAAAATAAATTCTACTGTTTGGTACGGTTTTGCTTGTCAATTAGTTCAAGTTTCTTCACTGAAATTTTCACAATTATTTTGTCTTTACTTATTCTTGAGTGAGTTATATCAAGTATGGTAGAGACACTCAAAATAATTAAATTCGAAATCTCTTCAGGTGAGTTTTACACAAATGAATGCTTTAATATTCTCTCAAGTGATTCTAGTTTTTAGCCAGATTTGGGAAGTTAAGAAGTTTCAATAAAAACATGAAAGACTTAAGATGTCAATGATGAAACTTCTAAATGAATGACAGTAACCGTCCGAGTAATGCATGTGCTTGTACTAAGCACACATCTCAGACTGTTTTGCAGAATGTTTCTTTACTGCTGCTTTTAAAATATAAGAAAGTTTTGCTAGTAAATGTATTAAAGCAAATGAATAGTTTTTCACAGAAAAACAGTGTAGCATATGATAAATGTATATATGGTAAAGCAATGTATATGGTAAAGTAATAAGGGAAAATGTTCATTTCAACATTTTAACACTTCGAAAAGTTTCAAATAATCTTCATTACTGGTTATCCAGCGAATCAGAAAAATGCTTCCTCATTATAAATTATTTTCCTAATCAAGTTTTCTTATTTTCTTAGTGTATATTTTGGAGTAGCAACTCACCAAAAAGAGAGTAAGAGAGAGAGAGAAAGAGAGAAATACATAATCCCTAAATTAGACATGCAAACCTCTTGAAAGCAAACTAGGGCCTTCACATATTTTCGACCTCCATTTTTAATAAAATTTTCTGTTGCTATTTTTATGTTATATAAAATGCATAGTTTAATTCTTTTAAAATATTAAATAATTGGCAAATTAGGTCCATAGTCTTCTCAGCATTAAAGCAAGTATTGTGTTCTCATAGCTTTACCCACTTAGGTATCCTGCTTGGAAAATGGAAGTAGATATTTGCCATCCCAGCAATAAATTCCATAATTTTAAGTATACTAAGTACTGTCATTCATTGCATACTTTAGTAAGGTATTCACTGAATGGAAGATATTATGGATTAATTTATGGCAGAAATTGTGGGAAGCTTCTGACAAATAAATGAGGTGATATGCTTTTAATCTGTAAAATCATATGAGTAGAGATATTCTAATAAAGTTACTAGTGGGATTTTAATTAGGCTTAACTTTTAAAAGTTGACTAGTATGTGATAGCATAGAGTCAGAAATAGGAGTAGCAATACCAACCAGACTGGAAATCTAGTTATTTTCTTATAAATGTCTCCCTCTCTTCAAGCTTCAGGTCATTGAAGCAGAGAAACTGAAGAATTCTCCACAATGACCATCACATATACCCAACGCCACCTAACAATTTATTGTTAATAGAATGTAATGATAGTTTCTGGAATCATGACTGTCATACAAATGTGCTGTTTCTGGAATTAGATTATCCTTTAGAGAGAGTCTGAAGGAAAGACAACTTGATCATAACCCTTTGAGTTATGTGGAATGAGAATTCAACATCATTGTGTCCAAGGGTATTGTCAAAGTGTCATAAAAAGTACACATCTTCAAAGAGGAGGAGGCTGAGGTGTACAGAAACTATGACAAAACAAATATTGGTATTAATTTTTAAAGTGAGAGAAAGAATTTGCTGTGAGAGAACAGAAAGAGTTCTACTCGTTTCTTCAGATTCAAAAGACCAGAGAATGCACAGATGACCAGAGAATTTGGATGCGCTTTAGAAATAAAAGAAAATCAGTTGTGTGATTTCTGTCATTCCATGTTCATTCTGTGATGTAGTTTATCTGTGCAAGGTCAGGTAGCAATCTATAAAACCAAGTAATTCTTTTTAAGAAAAATGTATGAGAACAAGTCATGGTTTAAATATAAGACAGAAAAATTTGAAAGAAATGCAAAAAAAATGTTTAAATTACTGGAGGGAAAGTTGAAACGTGGAAGAGTGTTTTTCTTTCCTGAATTTTCAAAAATAAAATTTCTTTCCTAAATCAATATAATGAACTTTTTTGTCAAGAGAAAATAAATTAAAAAACTAGTATAGCAGCATTTGAAAAACTCTACAATAAATCTTTAGAAAATATCATTCATGTAGCTTAAATATCCACTAGAACATAATGTTTGTTACATTTTAATTCATATAACTCACCAACACATCTAGACAGAGAAAGTTTTTATCTTTCTGTAGTGGGTTTGTTTCTATTATCTAGGTTTTCTCATTTTTAAAATGGTTGAGCTACTAAAGGATTTCACAGATGTCCACAGCTTAGTCTTCACCAAGTTAGAACTCAGAAATCATTTCTTGAGAAAAAACATTATGAAAAATTATACAAATTGCCCTTGATATTTAAGTGTATAGTTGAAATTTTCTTTCCTCAAAAAGGTAAAGAAATTGTTCTACTTAGGGTTGGGAATGGCTTGTATCCAGAATTCAATTTATAGATTCATTTCTAGCGCATTAAATACTATATAGACAGAGATCTAAAAGTAATCTAAAATAATAAATGGCTTAAGTTTAAGCATGTAAGGAAAATTACCAACTGGTTGCATATTTTTGATTATAGGCCAATTGTCACCTAGTTTTTCTAATTTTAAAAAATGTTATTGCTGATCAAATAATAAAAGTAATTATGAAATAAGTGAGCATTCCTCAGTAGCTCTAAAAAAACACTATTAAGATACAGCTTTATTTTCATATGAAAAATTCTCACCAAATTTTTATGGACTTTTTCCAGATGACCATTTACAAAAGCATGTCTCCAAAAGTACAGCACTCTTTTATTATAACATCTTCCCAGATTTTCCTAAGACTTGGCTCTCTTTGGGTTTTCAATTGACAGCCTCTGTATAATAATTTCACAATTACTCTTTGACCTGTTGAAAAATGATGGCAGTTCTCTTTGTCAAGATTTAAGGATCAGTTGGTACACAATGGTTTATTGTTCATACTTTTGAAAATAAATGCCTGCCCACAGTCAACATAAGACATTTCATTAAGAATAGATACTTTTTTGAGATTCTGTATTATAAAAAGCACTAAAAAGAACTAGAAAAGTTAGAAGTGTAACCAATTAACTAATATAAAAGAAGACAGAGGAATCATATAATACAGAATAGGTATTCCTTGCTCACAAATAATCCTTCCTAAAAGATACCTCTGCTGAGCTTTTTAAGTTGAATGGATACTAATACAGGAAAGGGTTGTTTCTGGTGACACAAGAACAGAGGTGTGAAGATACTGTAGTGGAACAGTATAGAGAGTAATAAGTAGGCTGATATGGCTTGAGCAAGAATATGAATGGTGCATTTGTGTGAGCTGAGTTAACCAGATCATCCTAGAACAGCTCTCAAAAGGCCAGGTGAAAAAGTTTCTCCACTGCTGCTATAAGGGAATTTCAAACTGAGAGCAACCAGATAGAATGTATTTTAAAAAGATGATGACAACATCTCTTGTAAGCAATCATAGATTAAAGAACAGTGAAACAGCAGGCAGAGAGAAATAAGGCCATGAAAGGGGCATAGGGAGTGAGAAGGTGTATTACAGGGATCAGAAGTTTATTGGAAAGGATTCGGAGATGGGTAAGAAAGAAATAAAAAGTTTCTTGGGTAACAAAACAGATTGGATGAAGAATATGTTTTGAAAGGAAACTAGGAAGTTTGGTGTGAATTATATTAATTAAGAATTCAGTCTGATCCCTACATGCTTAATTAGTTGTGTTATTCATATATTTAATAATAGATACAGCAAAGGCAGTAGTTAATGGGGATGGATATTGGCCAACTTCTGAGAGAAGGACTTTGAGATTCCTTACCATGCCAGCATCAGCAAAGGAAAAACAAGTAAAACTATTCAATGATCACACGTTATATCAGCTTGGAGCAAGATTCACCAGTCTAGAGAGGATTGTGGGGAGCCACTGAAGAATGCTTCAAATGTCAGGTCATCTGAGGACACCTGAGGACGTGTCCCACTGTCTAGCACAGGCTCACAGCAGGGTATACTTATGTGATCATGGCTTAGCACAGGCAATTGCGCATGTGCCATGGGTATGCTAGTACACAGAACATGAACTTGGTAACAACTAATATATACGAGCTGGACAGTAAGACATGACTTGCTGCTTGCTGTTTTTGCTGATGTCTGCTTTGGGTGCTTTCTTTTGGGGACATCACCCAAAATACTCCTTCAGTCCCTCGACCCCAATGAGGTTCTTGAGAGTAACAAGTGAAGACAGCTTTAACTGGCTTATAGAATCTACTTCATATGTGTACAGCAGTGAATCAAGCCATCAGCCTTGTGTATATGACTATGTAAATCAGGAGAGCAATCTACATTAGAGACAGAGATTTGTGAACCTTTTCCTTTTTCATTAGAGAGTCTCAGTCCCACATTTATTTAATTTTCTGAGAGGTTATTTCTAAACAAAAACTGACTTTTTTTTCTATGCTTGCAATAAATTAAGATTCTTTTATATAAGAATAATTAAAAGGCATGTTTATAAATTTTAAGCAAAATTATTTTAATTTGCTATTTAAGATAATAAGTAATAATTGAATATCATCTACACTGATTTCTTTATACTTTCTTAACAATTTGTTCTTTTTTCTTTTCTGTATTTTGAAAATCAGATTTGCATAGTCATAAAGCATATCTCGAAAGTGGCAAGTACTGTGAATGTTCTGAGATTATATTCATCTTGCAAGCTAATAAATTAGCCTGTCACCATTTCATAGATGATGGCAGAAGATATGACACTCCTGGGTGAGACACACACAACATTATTAGTCACAACACCTCCAGCAAGCCAAAGACAGTCAGGTGAAATTTGAACATGAGGTGAGTTTTGTTAACAGGAGAAAAACCCCAAGTTTACACAAACTAATTCTTCAGTAATGGGTAGTAAGCTTGCTTGCTCTTTGCTCCAAAGAGAGACATTACTGAACTGGACAGAAAACAAATCTTCCCTTTGGTCTCAAGGAAGTCTTTATTTCTGTCTTCCAAGATAATTCACTACGCAACATCACTGAAAGGAATACAGACCAACATGTACAGAAACAAACTAGATCATAGAAGATTGTGGTCAACAAATATCTTCCTATTTCTCTACAATTCTCACTCCAGGAAAAGTTCTCCATAAACCTGTTTCTCCATCAGCGACTCTGGTTAGTCATAGTTTAACTCTGCATCATTTATCTCCTTCAGCATTTAAATTAGGTTATCATCACCACCACTCCAAAAAGTATGTGAATACTGTCTACAGATTTCATTTGAGTCCCACTCTTCTAATCTCAATCATCTGAAAAAATCCCAAGAGCCATCAGAGTTGATGTTAGAACTCCATGTGGCTTAAATTAGGTAACTCAGTCATTGCATGTGGCTGGAGGTACACATTCAATATGGTAAGATATATTGCCAATGACATAAATTTCCCCCTTTCCATTCCAGAAGGAATTATAGAGCATTTATAAATTCAGAATTGAGACTGACCTGAATGTCTGCAGGACAAAAGTAATATTCACTTAAATGCCTATAGGTCTGTAATGATCACCACCTAGGAGCAAGTCATATGATTTTCAGAAAGGAGAAAGCCTGACTTCTCCTCAATATGTATAGTCTAGTTGTTCCCAGATGAGTTCTCAGTTTAGCTTGAATAATTGAATTTATACTGATTTTTGAAGACCTTCTGAGGGCATGAAGTTCAGATTATAGTGTTTATACTGCCAGTGATGCCACTTCTCTCCCCCGAGCATGACTAAATGTCAACAGTATATGTACAGACAGTATAGCTGGGTTGACACCAAGTTGGTAGCCATAGAACCGAGCTGAATTCTGCTGTTGTGCACAAATTTCTCTATAACGTTAAGGAAAACAGTTATCAAATTTTAGGCAGATGCTCACCTCTGGTAGACATAGCCAATCCATCATGGAGTTAAATTAAGTGTTCTTACAATAATTTTGGAGAACTATACCAGATTTTTTTTTCAAGAGGAAGTTCCAAAGTTAGTTCTGAAAGATGAAAGTCACCAATGTACCTTACTTCCTTGCGTTTCCCAGGATGCCTACTGCCTGATTTCTTTCTCCAACCAACAATTCTCTGCTTCCCGTTTGATAGACATAACTCTACTTTCTAATCATCTCTTTGTGCCCAGTATTTTTATGTGTATGATCAACTACATTTCTATGGAACACAAACAGATATTTATTGTGTTCTCTGCTCTGGCCTGCATTGCAAACTGCAGGATATTCAACAAGAGTTCGCTACATTTTTGATCTAGCACTGCAACAATCTAACACGAAGTCCAAGTAACTCAACCAAAAGTAAGTTTCAATTCCCTAGGTTCTCTTTTGTCCAGGCTGCTACTCAAGAGTGTATTGTAGTCAAGCTAACTGGCTTGTTAGGGGAAGAATGAAGCATCGTATCCAGAAATAGCGAGGACGGAAACCTGAATGAATGTATGTAACTCCAACACAATTGGCCTGATCACAAACAAAGCTGAACTTGGCAGTGGATTGGTGAGGTCCTCATTCAGGGACAAAACTGCCTTACTAAAGTATGTACCAAGAAGGGATAACGATGGTAGATAGATGAGATTTTGTTTTTGAAAAGGTTTTTCATGTTCGAAAATTGTTCTATGAGGCAAAGTAGACCCATTGGATGGCATGAAAATTGCTTATTATTGATTGGATTTGGGAATAAAGATTCACCATTGTCAAAGAACACAGATTGAAAATATTATTTTCAAAGACTATAGTGGTGTTACTTAAGCCTGCAAATTGGACTAGAGTGGCCACTTCATTCCCTAAAAACTTGCCAGCAATGCTCAGGCATGATTGACAGTTTCACAAAGAATCACAGCCCGATAGGGTCATAGTGCTATGAATGCGTCGGAGCAATTTTCTTTGTTTTGCTGTTTCCCTCACTGGAAAATATAAGGGTCAATATTTTGTAAAGGCAAAAGCTTTGTATGTAGTGTTAGTCTCTGTACCAGAAATATAGACTTCTTTATGTTTTGTGTAATACACAATGGTGGATATACTTCCACGCCTGACACAATGTGATAAAATGAATGACTTATCCAGAGGTAAAAAATCATCACATAAATGGTTAAGAGACTCTTAGAGTGAAAGTGAAGATTTCCCATCAATATTTTTAGATGTTCTCACACACTAGTGGTAAGTATCCCATATTTCAAAGTAATAAGTACTGTATTTTATACAATATATGTGAAAATGTTTATTAGAGCTTCTGGAGTACATACTATGTAAGTATGGGTCTTCTAATTTCAAAAGAAAATGGAAGCTGATAGTTAAATAAGGACTCTTGTGAATGTAAATTCAGCCTTTTCAGTACAGTCATCATTCCAGCCTCAATCATGTTCTTCCCTACTAAGCATGTGCATTAGTTTTCTAGGGCTATCATAACAAAATACCACAGTCATTATTTTTCTCATAGCTTTGAAAGCTTGAAATTGATATCTTAGAGTCAGTGGATTTGTTTCCCACCCCAAGACCTCCTTCTTGGGTTTGCAGACTACTATCCTCTTGTTATTTCTTGGTGGTTGAATATCTAAGTATGTGAATTCCTGGTGTGTTTTCCCATGTCCAAATTTTTTTCTATGGACACCACTGAAACCAGGTGAAAGAACATCCCTAAATGGCCTAAATGAATCTTAGTTACCTTTTAAAATCCCTCTCACCTATTAGAATCACACTGTGAGATACTGAAAGGTTGCAACTGCAACTTATAAATTTTAGAGTTACAGAGTTCAGTCTACACAATGTTTGCATGAATATTCCTCTTGTGAAGTGTTTATGCAGTCATAACTCACTACCTCTCATATAAAAGGTGTTGGCACAATTTCTAATACTACTAATGAATGGCTCAGAGAAAGGAAAATTTAGAATTCAAGATTCAGCAATGAAAGAAAAGACGTTTTGTTGATCATCCCACCATTTCTCAGGAAGAGATTACAGGGAATG
Organism: Cuniculus paca; assembly: GCA_004365215.1. Taxonomy (NCBI): domain Eukaryota; kingdom Metazoa; phylum Chordata; class Mammalia; order Rodentia; family Cuniculidae; genus Cuniculus; species Cuniculus paca. The sequence goes on from RJWT010051279.1 coordinate 9,189, forward strand.
AAAGAACTCCTGGGCCAGTGACTTGAATTTTTTACCCAGTAAAGGAATCTGTCAGATTATCATGCAAACAATCTGATCCATGCAATCACATACAATACTCAGGATTTGGTTCCAGGATGTCTGGATTGGTTTCTAGCTGTTTTGAACAATCATGTGAAGACCAAGATACTTGGAAATGAAATTCTTCTCAGTTTAGTGTTCTAATTAAGGTTAATGTAGTCTTTCTGATTAAAAAAAAAAAGTCGAGGTGCTGGGAAGGACTTTGTAGACACAGTCAAGACCAAAACCTGGTTAATTCAACCAGTAAAAACGTAATAGTTTGTTTTTCATAGATACAGTGTACTACTTACATAGACTGTAAAAGAAAGAAGAGTCAAGTGATAGTTACTCATGTCCCAGCCACCAAGAAATGACACTAAAACAAAAGGAATTGGATGACTGTAGAAGTTATGGAAATCTCTGCTCATGTCTGTTCTCACTTGCTACTAAGGCTCTGTTGCTTGGTAGTCTATGACTATACTTGATGGAGAGGGGACTTAGTGCCTCAGAACCCCAGAGAAAGTGAAGATCTATTTCCAGATAGCCTCCTGGAAGAAAAAGGGATCAGTTAGAGGTGTCCTTACAGTAGAATACTACATGCTCTCCACCTCGTTTTACTCAAGGACCTTCACAAGGTGTGACAAGACTCAGATAATAGTATTTCTAGCTTTGGCACTCATAACCTCAGTGGATAAATACAAGGTTACTGGCATATCATCATCCATTTCCCGATGGGTCCCATGGCTTACTGTTCATGCAGCCCATAGTAAAGATTCCAGGTCATTTTTAAACCATCTTACTCCTTTATCATATGCTGGAGTTCAGCAGTAAATAATAAATCAATATCCACCTGGATCATATGCAAGAGAAATGATTTCTGATTATGTTTTGAATTGCAAGATGGAATTTAAATACTTTGTAGACATGAGTTGATCCCAAGGTCTGAAAATAACTCACTTTAAGAAAAAAAAATTAGGATTGAACACAAGGAAGCATTAATGTGTATTATGTATTATTTTTATCTTATTGACCATATTTTTTTTAATTTTAAAGAAAATAGGACAAAACAAAACAGAACAGAATGAAAAAAGCAAAAGAATACAGTATAGAGTCAAACATAATATAGCATTTCAAAGGAGAACACTGCAAGCTATACAGGTTTTCAAAACATAACAACAGGAGATTAACAATGGTTACCCTAGTGTCTCTTGCTTTCTTCAAAATGGTTGTTCATACATTTACAGACAATAAACTCAAACAAAACAAAGTATTATAAAACCAGATAAAAGAGAATAGCGTTACAGGTCTTCAAGTTGGATAACAGGAAATGAGCAATGGCTACTATAGTGTCTCATTTTTCAAAAGAGCTGTTCCTATTTTCTCGCTTATTGCTTTCAAATAGTAGGAAAGGGTCTTAAACCAATCAAATCCAAGAATAAGAGCACCATTGGATTTCAGAACCATTTCTCCATATTTATCAGGAATTTTGTATCTTAT
>RJWT010051280.1:0-10724 GCA_004365215.1 Cuniculus paca
GTGGAGACAGGGATGCAGGGTTTTTGAAACAGATACCACTTTCCCCTGATTGCAGTCCCAAATGCTTTCCAGAGCTAAATTAGTAAATAATAGCAGAGGGAGGATGCAATTAGGAGAGCAAAGAGATGCTTCAGAATGGAGATCTGGAATGAGAGAGGAAATTGAAGAGGCAGAGCCATTGCAGATTCCACATCCTGGAAGGTGAAATTGGGTGAGGGGCGGAGATTGGTGACTGGGGTAGGTGAGCTGGAGGAGCAAAGGATGAGGAAAGAAACATCTCAGAGAAGTAGGGTGAGGATCCAGGTGAGAGCATGGGTGGATGAACAGCCAGGCACCTGCAAGAGAGATGGTCTGGTGATGGAGGGAGAATTCCAAGGAGACGCATGGAGGGCTAAGGATATTTAGGCCTCATGAGGTGTCTGCTCTGATCAACCCAGGCTGGACTGGAGAAGACCTATGAAGCCCAGAGCCTTGTGGGGACATGTCACTCATGTCACTCAGATGGGCTGTACATAGATGGAGATGAGATGGGAGCCTCGACAGTTTTCCTTCTACCTACTCCCTGGCCCCAATGTCCTCAGCTAGTGTTGTAATTATTAGATGCTCTCAAAGCATATGGAAGGCCCCAGAGTTACATATGCTAAAAGACATTTGAAATACGCACGCACTCATCTCTCAGCATCTGGATCATGTGCTAATAAGATCATCAGCCAAGAAAACCACATCCCAGACAGAGAGGAAATAGTAACCACCACGTGTCAGGATCAAATTGGGGGCTTGGTAGGAGGGTGAGAAATGGTGTGGCAAGGTTTCTCTAAAGTATGCAGTGGTGGCAGTTTCTCGGGGACTTGCACACAGCCTCTAGGGGACCAAGAAGCCTTGAGAAGGAGTGTGGCCCAAGGCTCTCTGAACTTGATCCAAAGTTCCCTAGGAGCCAGGGGATCCCCAGGGCTTCCATGCCAGGTAGGGTGTGCTCAGCTTCCAGTAACAGAATTCCTAGTTAAAATGTCTTGTGCAGAAAAGGCAGTGCGCTTGCAGAGCAAGATTGGAGGCTCAGGTTCTTTCCATCCCTGCCTGGTCACTCTTACATCAGCTCCATGCTCAGGCTAGAACCAGGAAGGCCGCAGCAGTTCTAAGCATCATGTCTAGGCATAGAAATGTCCAGAGGAAGAAAAATGACTGACCGTCTTATGAGAAGCTCTTGAGAAGCAGATCCCTCACTCCAGACCTCAGTTCGCGTCCCATTGGTCAAAACAGAATCACTTGTTTTGGATCACATATTGGCAGGGGGATGAGATGACATGGGCCACTCAGGCTCATCTGGAATCTGGGGCTGGATCAGCCTCTTATGAAGCCCCTGGTAGTGTGGAGGAGAGAAGGACCCCTAACCTAACCCAGGTGGGAGGAAGAAGGAACAAGTGGGTGCTAAGTAAGCACTTGGTGGCCAATGGTCCTTAGCTGAGCTCAAGTGAGAACAGACTACCTGGGAAGCCAGGAGGCAAACTTGGTGATGACTCAAACTAGGACACTAGAGGAGCCTGCCCACCAGGCCTCCCTGAGCCCAGTCCTGGCTCAAGTGTCCCATGTGCCCGTTTACTGTTAAGAAGGTGACCATGTTAAAAGATTGCCCCAAGTCGTGCTGGGAGAACTCTGTCTTGTGGGCCCTTGGAACGGAGAGATTAACTGGGAGGCAAGGAAGAAGGGGGGATGGAAATTGGTTTACTGTATCATTTAAATGGCCAAACTGAAGGCTCTAGAAGCCATTAGCAATCAGGACAACTAACTCCCTCTCAGGTAGGTGTTTGTCTAAACTGGAAAGGGAGAGTCTACCATTCATCGTTTCCATATGTCCTTTGGGCAAGGAAATGTGAGAGGCCATTAATAATGTAGCCGCATGTGCTCAGGGAAAATGAATTACATGCAAAGGACAAGGACAGTGTAAGTTGTGGAGTGTAAGCATCAGGTGCCATGCAGCTAAGCCTCAAATCAAATGAAGCAGGAGCTAAGCAGCCAAGAAGGGCAGTGGGTGGAGGACAGTGTAGAAGGTGATGGATGAAATAAACTCAGAGGAGCATGGCTGCCAGTCCATTCACAGGACCACAAAGGTCACCACTGACTCCAATCTCAGAATTTGGGTGCCTTTACCTGCTCAGTCTTCAGGTCACAGGTACATGCAGGTTTGGGAGACAGAGAGGAGGGCAGATCAAGATGGGAAGGCAGGAGACTCAATAGAGGTAGAGGAAACTCTGAGAGCTCCTGGGATATGTCTATAGAGAATGACTGTTGTACCTGTTGAGTGGCAGGGGCTGAATAAAAGTAGGAAGAAGGAAAAGAAATGGAAGGAAAAAAAAAAGAAACAAGAAAGAGAGGGATAGAATAGAAGGAAGCAGGGATACATTTGCCAAGTGGTTTTGTGATACAGATGAACTTGGACTGGAGCAAAGAAACTTTGTGTGTGTCCTGCTCTTCTCTCCCCCATTCCAAGCAGGTGCAGGGTCTTACTTACCTCTGGGCTTTGCTGTTACCATGTTCTTCATGCCTACTTATCAAGTTGAAGAGTGCAAATTAGACTGCAATCATATATCTAGGTACATCTAGGAAGAAGCGGTATCCTGGGTCTTCCAGGAGGAAGTGGCTTCCAGCTGTGCTTGGTAGAAGGGGCAAATTGAGGGGAGTGGTCAGGGTTCCTGCCCTCTCCCAGGGTCTGCAGCTCACCCCGAGAGGCCAGCAAGGTACTCAGTGTTACTCAGCACACAGGGAAGGACTAGGGTCTGGACTTGGTTAGAGTTCTGCTTTCAGGCCTTTCCTCTGGGTTATACTGTCTCACTCTGCTTTGTACACTCTGCCTGGGGGACTTGAAAAAACCCAAGGTAACCTGCCTCCCTTCAATCTTCTGAGTTCCAAAACCCAGCTAGGTGGGCAGCAGATTGTGAGAAGTCCTCACATGGAAGAGCGCTCTGCCAGCCCCACCCTCTTCTCAGAGATTCCTGGGAACAGTGCAAGTTGCTCTTTGCCTGGAAAAAAGAGAGAAAAATATTCCCTTGAAATAATTTGGAACCCAGGAGCTCATTTGATGATTCAGTCTCAAAGCAGCTTCTGCAGCCATTGTCTGCCTTAGAGAAGTACCTGGATTGTTAGCAGAAGTGGAATGAGTTCAGAGACAGAGCGGACAGGAGCAATTGAGAGTCAGCCTTGTTTTCCTTTTGATTTGTTTTTTCTTTTCTTCCTCTGAGTGTCATCCTTTTGTCTCCATTCCCTTCCCTCCCTTTCTCTACACTTTTTTTACTTCTCTCTGCCCTGTCCTCTGCCTCCCCCAGCTGTCTTCAGCCCTGCTCTTTGATGCTGTCTATGCTGTGGTGACGGCAGTACAGGAGCTGAATCGGAGCCAGGAGATCGGTGTGAAGCCCCTGTCTTGTGGCTCAGCCCAGATCTGGCAGCACGGCACCAGCCTCATGAACTACCTGCGCATGGTGAGGAGCACCTGAGGGCCTGTGGCTAGCCCAGCCTGACAGCCGGGACACTTGGTGCAACAAGACACAAGAGCCCCTCCCCTTCAGGCTTCTGTGGTGGCCCCAGTTGAGCAGATCATAGTTTCCCAATCCCTGCCACCCAAGGGGGATCCATGGCAAGTTTGTTCCGAAGGCAGTGGCACTTGTACCTTAGACTACTAAAGGATCCTAAATTCCAGGCTTGCAGCCAGCCTCTGCTGAGCTGTGATCCTAGCAAATTCTACATACCTGGGGGAAAGGTTCATGCTGCTGGTGCCTGTGATCCTTTCAGGAGTTACAGGCTCCAGATTTCTGGCTTGGTGCTAGGTTTCCCCATAACGCCCATACCCAGCCATGAAGAAGGCATCTCTTGTCAGACAGGACTGGTGCATAGGGTCTTGGATTTTGCATTTGCAATCAGGTATAGGGACATCCTGACCTCCTGCAGACCTGGGGGGTGGGGTTAAGCAGCTGCCCAAAGAAAATAAATGCTGTACACTGTCAACGGCCTAGATGAAGGTCAGAGGGAAATCTGAGCTCAAGTTAGCATCATTATTTGTGCTGGCCTATGCAGATGGTAGGGATTATGGGTATGGGGGAGCCTAGATGTTGGTAGGGCAGTGGGCAGGAGAAGAGATCTTGATGCTGTCCCCTCTCTTGGACATCCTCAACTACCACATGTGTGGCATGCCTGCTTGGGGCCAAGTGAACATAGGGCCTATTTGGTGCTGTAACTCACTCTCTCTTGGACAGGTAGAATTGGAAGGTCTCACCGGCCACATTGAATTCAACAGCAAAGGCCAGAGGTCCAACTATGCCTTGAAAATCTTACAGTTCACAAGGAATGGTTTCCGGCAGGTAAGCCTTAGCTGTGCTACAATGATGAAGGGCTCCTCCTCCACGTTCCTTTCTCTGACCCTAGCCCATTTCTTCCACTCCTGGCTGCTCAGGATGATCTCCTGTTGTCAGTTGTCCTCAAGGTCTGCAGGCTGCCTCCTAGGCAAGGCTCCCACCTGCTTTGGCCTCCCTTCTTGCCCCCAACTCAGCCAACATGGGCACTTCCAATCCCACCAAAACACTAAAAAAGGGAAAGACATACTCTGTGGGAAGACAAGGGTGTCATTTAAGGAAGGAATTCACAGACCTTATTCATTCTGTGATCATTCTGCTCCTTGAATCTCACCCTAACCCTGGAATCCTGATGACTCCAGGGAATTCCACTGATAAGGCACAGTTGTCAGCTCTTCTCTGGCAAACCCATACCCCCTACTCCCTGTGCCAGTCACCTCCTGCTCTCCTGTCTGTTACCTGTCTGCTCCCATCATCTCAGGGAAGATTTGTCCTTCATAGCTTCTTAGAGCTCCGCAGTCCTTTTGTCAATCTCCTCCACTAACCTTCCTATTCTTCTTTTCTCTGGTTCTCTTCCATCAGAAGAAGCAGGGATTCTGACAGCTATTGAAAATGTCTCTCTGAAGGTCTCTTGTCTTCTCCATCATCATAGTAATCAATTTCCTTTATTCAGAGTCCTTCTCTGACCTTAGAAAGGGCTGGAAATAGGAAGCTTGGAACTAATTACAGCAGGACACAGGCATATTGAAGAGCCTCTGGTAGATCATAGTGCTGAACAAGGGAATTTATCACTCAGGGATTTCGGAAACCCCTTCCAGCACACAATGAAGAATCATCACCTTCATCTTTATCACCCACCACCACCACTACCAAGATCATCATTATCATCGCAACTCTAGTTTATAAAGCACTTACCACATTAGATGTAACATGTATTTTCTCATTTAATCCTACCAGAGAGGTACATTTTATTACTTCTCTCATTATAAATGAGGATACTGAGGCTAGGGAGACTGAGCAACTTGGGCAGTGAAAGGCAGAGCTAGTTTTGGATTTACATATATGCCTACTCTAAAGTCCAAATTCTTATCTGTTATGGCAAATTATGCTTCAGGATCACCTTGATAATTCGTTAAAAATGCAGATTTTTAGACTCTATCCCATAAGTCTGGTTCAGTGAAGCTAGGATAGAGCCCTGGAATGGACTGGATTATTAGGCACTCAGGGTAGTTCTTGTGAAACCCTGCACCATAGAGGCCCATCACATCTGTCTCCTGCCACTGTGTCCCGAGATCCCATGGGCTCCTCTCAGCCCTTCTCATAAGTCCAGTAGTGTTGTGTGACTGTGTTGGTGAAAAGACCATATTATCCTTCCTGGAATGAAATAAGGTAAAAGGAAAGAGTCTCAGACAGAGGTAGATGACCCCCAATCCCTGGTGGTAACCCTGTCATCAGCTGCTCCCAATTCTGTACCAGAGCTACGTGATCGTTAAGCAGCAACAGTAACTATCCTTTTCTGTATCTTCTCAAATGGGAGCCAGGTAAAGTAGGCAGACAGGAACTACGGGGATGGAGTACCACAAATTGGTCATTTCATCTCACAGATCACTTACTGAGTATGTGGCATGTGTCGGGCACTGTGCCAGGTCTGGAGGAAGCAAGGCTGAAAAAGACACCATCCCTGCACTGAGAGGGAGCTAGTTGTCTGGTGAGGGAGAGTGAATTGAAAAAAATAGCTGCAATTTTGGATTATTAAACTCGAATCATGCCTTTAGGTCCATCATTTCCTGAATAAATAAGCTTCCAGACCATAGGGCATTTGCCAGGCAGACTTTTTTCTGAGCCCCAATATGCCTGGGAAAAGTGAAGAACATTCATTCATTGTTTCAAGAGATACGTGTTGAGCACCCTCTTTGTGCTGGCCTCCCTTCTCAGTACAGGTTTTTAAAATGGAAAAAGTCTGCATTTGTGAGCATATATTCTGCTAGGGGACAGACAACAAATAAATACATATATAACATCATGTCAGTAGTGATTAGTGCACTGAGGAAAAAAACAACCAGATAGAAAGGAAAGGAGGTAGAGAGAGAATAATGGTGGAGAAGCAGCTAGGTCACAGTAGTGGCAAACCTATGGCACACCTGCCACGGAGGGCTGTTGAAAGTTCTGAAAGGTTCGCCATCATTGAGCTAGGAAAATGGAATGTTCGTGCCAACCCCTTCTACAGAAGCCAGATCCCAGGCTTTGAAAAATTCCCTTAGACCTCATTCTTACTCTACCAGAGATCCTGGGAAAAAGCCCACTTCCAGGCACCCCTTTTATCTAGGAACACCTGCCGTGGCCCTGATCCCACCCTTCTCTTGAAAGACAGCTGCTTTGGCTCAAAGTTCCTCTTCACTTTAATTCCTCTTCTGCATTAGTTGCTACTAAGGCTCCAAGGCCATAGCATTACCTGAGTCATTAAGAATAAACATCAAACTCCAGCACCTACCCGAAGCCCCCAGCCCAGCCCAACTAGCATGTCAGCCCTGAGGTCTTCTTCATAGCGGCTGCCACACCATTCTCACCAGCACCCGTCAGCAGTATGGGACAGATACCTCAAGTGTCAGTGTGCACAAGAATGACCTGTGGTGCTTGCTTTAAAAGGTACATTTCCAAGGCTCCACAGTTGTTCATTTCAATTAGTAAAATTAAGTGCATTCCAGGGATCCATTATGTTGAACTGAAGCTTAGATGGATGTTTGGTATATGGGTAGTTTACAGATTACCTTTTGATAAAGTCTTCCCTAGTAGAAGAGTGTTGGTAAGCTTAGCCTCCATGAGTTGAAAGAATCTCTTATTTGACCTCCCTGAACCCTGCCACCATATTTTAAGCTACTAGTGAATAGAATCTGCCACACAAGTGACCATTAAAGAAGATGGTATTTCTGACCTTCAGCTACCCTAAGGGGGACACACTCCTGCCTGGATTTATAAAGTGGATGGCAAGAATTCTCTTTATTACCCATTTTCTTCAACAAATCTGGTGATGTCCTGCTCCTTTCCTGTCTGATTCAGGTGCAGTGAGTACCAAATGGAAAGTATGCTCTGTGTCCTGAGCACAGATGTAGCTTCGCAGAGCAGGTCCCCAAGTCCCATTCCAATCACCGCCCAATCTTTGCCTCTTGACAGGTGTCCTTCCCCTGCTTGCATGGTGGAGAAATGGTTTCGGGGTGATAATTAATTGGGCTTCTCATCCATGGTAGGAAGAATGTCAGCATCTCTGCTATAATATTCTCCCAATTCCATCCAAGGTGATGCTGGCAGGGGAGGGGAAGGTGACAAGGAGCAGGGAAACTTCTTCTGAGTACCTTTTGTGTACCAGACACCACATAGGCACTTTGTAAAGATCACTGCCAGTCTCAAGGACAACACTCCAAGGAAGGTCAAGTCCCATTCGCCAATAAGAAAACTCAAGCTTAGGGAGGGTAAAGAGCTTGCCCCAAGTCCTGCTTCCAGTAAGAACTTGGCCAGGCCAGAATTTATGCTCAGGTTTGTCCAATTCCAAATCTCGTGCTCTTAGTTCTCCCACTCTTGGCTTTTCTTTACTCCCCTGGAACCCCTAAACTCCCAAGCCAAAACCTCCATAGATGTTGCTTGCCACCACCTGCAAACCAGGGGGTTCCTGGTTCTAATGACCTGCTGGATTGGGCTTTCTTTAGTAATGGCATCTTCTAATTTGGGTTTGGTTTGATTCTTTCTCTTTCTGTCTGGACTAGTGACTATTAAGAGCTGGTTTTGATTATTTAGAAAGCACCATGCAGGGACCCAGTGGGTTGTAATTGGTAAAATGTCTGAACCAAATACCACATTCCCTGCTGGTGGCTGATTAAAGGATTATTACCATGTTAAAAATAGTCTTTTAGGATTCAGAGGGGTTTTTTCTTTTATCATTTAAAAAATTACTATTTTGTTTCTGCTTGGAGAGTGTTTTACATCTTGGGAACTTATACTGGAACATGTTTGGGGAAAATGATCCCCATGATGTCCTCCTGTACATGACATTATGCAACTGGACCATCTCCAATTATTTATTCATGAGCATAGAAGTTGGTACTATTGCCTCAGCTCATCCCTCCATTTCGTTGTCATTTTCATCCCTCCATATTGCCTGTATGAGATCACCATTGTCATCCCATATTCTCCCTTCTTATTCTCCAAAGATCTCCTGGATAATGCTAGAATGTTGTAGACTCCCTTCCTGATCTAGAAGCCCTCTTTGAAAGGCTAGGAAAAAGAGAAGCGTAACATTCGAAGTCATTTAATTTCTTTATTTAACTTGGTCTGAAGATCAGAAATTCTGAGCAGCCCCCGAGCGACTTTGTTAGTGTTGTAATATGATGAGCATACCTTTCATCTGAGGATCGGAAATGGCTTAACAGGCTCTAATTAAACCTTCGGGGTTTGACAGCTGCAGCTAAAGAGGCCTGTCTACCCTGTTTCTGTTGGTTCACTGTATATCACAAGAGGTACCTCAGTTTTCTTCCTGTGTATGATGAAGATAATAACCCCTCCCCTTTGGCCTGGCTGGATCCAAGGATTACTGATAACAGATTTGCCTGGCATCCTCTTCTGATTGCCTATGGGTACATGGAAGCCTGATTCTACTGATGTAACGATAGTGAACATTCATTGTCATCTACATTGTGTACCATGCTGGGTGGCGTACATACATATTCAAAATTTCACATCCTTTTATCAACCCTGCATGAAAGCTACTCTCTCATCTTGTGGGTGAAAAAACTAAGACATAGAGATAAAGAAATGTATTCACTGTCATACAGCCAATGAGTGGCAAAGTCAAGAACCAAGTCTGCTTCTAGCTTCTTCAAAGTCCAAAGGCTTTCCATTATGCAAAATTACCACAGACTATATTGGAGCAAACCTTTAAGGCTTTTTATTTAATCTTCCATACCAGTACAGAAATGTTTTGCTTTGTTCTTGAGAGAAAGACAGTCCTTATGCTGTCCATGACCATGTCCTGGGCTGGGGAATTCATCACTTCTTCAGGAACACATTCTAATTTCTTCCAGGTACTGGGTCAAACTCTGCCTCTTAATTCTGCCCTGTGGAGCAGCGCAGAACACCCTATTTCCTTTTTCTTATGTAAAAACAGTTTGATTTTAGTTCACTCATTCATTCTTTCATTCCTGAATTTAACCTCAAAGATTTTAATATCTACCTTTTGTCGCAGGCTGTGAGTCACAGTCCAATTAAGAGCTCCTGATCTTTGGGGAAAGGCAAAAATCGCAGCCAACAATTCCTGTACAGTGTTCTAATTATGCTTCTCTTATTTATTTCCTCCCTGAGCAGTGACCCATACCTATTCCCAACACAACACGGCTTGCCAGGCTCTCACCATGGATCCTTTCTGTGGTTTGTACTGTTCTGTGTCAAATCACCAGGCTCCAGACGGGCTGCACAGCCCAGAGGCGAGATTCCATGGGGCTGTCAGGTGTCTAAACTGAACACTCTATTTCTGTTCTCCGTATAGTTTGCTTACTGGAGTTTGTTTTCAGATCTTTCATTTTTTCTGAACTCTGGGCATTGGAGGTCAGTTAATTACTTGACTTGAATCCTCCCCACCAAATACAGAGTTCCCTTCACACAGACTTTTTACAGAAAGTAGGCCTGAGCGCCCTTTCTTTGGACCACTGGTCCCTTTAACTCTGCTCCTATGAAGATGGAGAGACTGACAAGGCTGGCTGGAAGAGGGCGAGTAAAAAGCTTTGTGAGTCGATAGCCTTTTTTTATGTTCCAAAGCAGATATAGTTAGCTTTCAGTGACTGGTCTCTGGGATGATTGCAGTGTGGAGGCAGGAGGCAGGAGGATGGGTGAGATGGCTTATCTGGCTCATCCTTGCAAGCCTGGAACTTGGGAATCTGGAGTCCTCTGTAGAAAGGTAAGGTAACCCAGCTCCTACTTCCTGAAGGTCCTCAGGTCTCCACTCATTGCCACAAGGTCAGGCTGCCTCTCTTTAATATCCCCTGCAGCTGTCTTGCCTAACAGCAACCCATGCAGAGGCAGGTCTGCTCCCTTTCCAGGGAACTCTGGGATCCTCTGGTGTTGGCTGTGGCAGAGTTTGCTTTGCAGCACCCCTGACGGGTGCAGAGGCAGCTGCATTTCTTATTACAACCCTCTGTGGTGGGGGCCACAAGGAAGTGGCTTGTGTTACTCAGAAGGCAATTTGAGCAGACCTGCTGGGGGGATGTACTGTGGTCTCCCACCTCCTGACCCCTTCCCCCACTTCAAAAGCATTCAAGCATAGAACAACAGAAAACCGTATGAACACCCTGCCTGTCAGATGACAATCTGTGCTGACAAGGACTTCATGTGGCATTGAAGGAA
>RJWT010051281.1:0-10725 GCA_004365215.1 Cuniculus paca
CTAGTGATATGATCATATGGACTTGGTCTTTGGCTCTGTTAATATGGTGCATTACATCTTAAAATCTGCATATGTTGAACCATCCCTGCATCCCTGGGATAAATCTTACTTGGTATTGATGTATAATCTTCTTGATAATTTGCTGCATTATGTTTTACAGTATTCTTTTGAGAATTTTTGAATCTATTTTCATTAGGGAGATTGACTTGTAATTCTCTTATTTGGTTGGATTCTTCTCTGGAATTGGTAGCAGGTAATACTTTCTTCCAGGAATGAATTTGGAAGTACTGCTTCCCTTTCAATTGCATTAAAGTGCTTGAGAAACAGCAATTTTAGTCCTCTAAATTTCTTGTAGAATTCAGTAGTGAGTCTATCAGGACCTGGGTTTTTTTTTGTTGGTAGATATTTAATTATATCTTCAATCTCATTGATTGATATTGGTTTATTTAGAATTGTTATATCTTCTTGATTCAACTTTGGTTATTCATATGTATCTAAGAATTAGTCCATTTCTTCCGTGTTTTCCATCTTACTGGAATAAAGCTTCTTTAAATGGGTATTGACTTTTTGGATTTCTGCAGGATATGTTGTGATTCTAACCTTTTCTTTCTTAATTGGATAGACTGGAGTCTTTTCTTCCCTTTTTCTGATAAGGTTGGCTAAAGGTTTGTTAATTTTATTTAATCTTCCAAAGATACTACTCCTCAATTCATTGATTTTTGCATTGTTTTCTTAGTCTCCATTTTGCATAAATTTCTGCTATGATCCTTATAATTTACTCCCTCATATGAACTTTTGGCTTGACTTACTTCCTCTTCTTCTAAAAGCTTGACATTCAAATTAAGTTGTTTATTTGAGCTCATCCTGTTTTTCTAATATGGAAATTCATCACTATAAATTTATCTCATAGTATTCCCTCACTGTGTTCCATTTGTTTCAGCATATTGTGTTTGTATGATTGTTTAATTGCAGAAACTGTCTGATTTCATCTTTTATTTTATCTGTGACCCATTGTTTGTTGAGGAGGGTGTTATTTAATTTCCATGAGTTTATGAAGTTTTTGTGGTTTCCTTTGCCTTTGATTTCCAATTTCATTGCATTATGGTCTGATAATATGCATGGTATAATTTCAATTCCTTTACATCCATTTAAGTATGTACTATGAGATAATACGCGGTCTATTTTAGAGGACATCCTATGTACAGTAGAAAAAGAATGTGAGTTTTTATATTGTGGGGAGAAGCACACTTTAAACATGTGCTAAATCCATTTGTTCAAAAGTTTGGTTCAGTAATGATATTCCATTGTTGATTTTTTGTCTAGTTGCTTTATCCATTTTTGATAGTGAGTTATTGCTGTTCCCCAATACAAGTGCATTAGTGTTTATTTGATTTCTCATGTCTGTTAATATTTGTTTTATATAGTTGGGTACAAAGGTATTTGATGACCTCTGTAGTGACCTTCATTGTCTCTTAATTAGTCTTGGCTGGAAGTCTACTTTGTCTACTAACAGAATAGCTACCCTTGGTTTTTTCTGGGTTGCTGTCACATGGAATAATGTTTTCATCCTTTGACTTTAAGCCTATGAATTTCTTTTTTAATTAAATGTATTTCTAGTATGAAGCATATTGTTGGATCTCACTTCTTAATACATTTTACCAATCTGTTTCACTGATCAGTGAACTGAGACCATTAACAATCATGGTTATAACTGATGTATACTGACTTACCCTCATCATGTTATTTTCCTGTTGCCGGTTTCATTTTTCCCCCTCTGTTTAACTTCTTGCCTTGCCTGGTAGATTCAATATTTTGGGGGGATTCATGGAGTTGGAATACTTTTTATTTATTCCTAGAATTTTGAAGTGCTGGTTTGGAGGTCATGCATTACCTCAGTTGTCCTTTGTCATGGAAGTAACTTATTTCTCCATCAACTTTGAAGGATAGCTTTTTGGGGTGTATCAATATGAAATGGAGGCTGTTTTTGGGGCTTTATATGCTTCACTTCAAGCTTTCCTTGACTTGAGTGATTGCTTAGAGAAATGTGTTGTGATTTTGATGGGCTTTTCTTTATAGATGATTTGTTTATTTTCTCTAACAGCTTTTAATGTATTGTTCTTGTGGTGAATTTCTGGAATCTTGATTCATATCCCTTGCTGTAATTTTTTTTTATGATGGCTAATTGAAGTTTTATAAGCCTCACTCTATCTGTGTGTCAAATTGTTTTTCTCTGTTTGGGAAGTTTTCTGCCACAAGTCATATATGTCCTTTGTGCTGTCTCTTGCATTTTCAATGACTCTGATCAAACTTATGTTATTCTTCTTTGCATCATCTAGCAGCTCTTGGATTGATTTTTGTCATGGTTCCTTGCTATTTCTGAGATAATTTTCTTTTCATGATGACTAATTGCAATGCTGTGTTCTATATCTGATATTCTGTCCTTACAGTGCTCATTCTGCTGCATATAGTTTCAATCTCTCCTGGATATATGTTTGAACCTGTTTCATATATTTTGTTTATTTCTTATGTTGGATGTTCATGGTTTCCATCATTTTCCTAAGTTATCCTGATTTTTATCTGTATTTGATCTAGAGTCACTAAGCATGCCTTTTGTAATGGTCACCACTTCTGTAGTTCTCTGAGAAATTTTTTCCAATTTAATGTTTTTTAGATCATCATTCATCTGCTTTGTTACTTTCACTGTTACCACTTCAGAAAGTTCAGGTGGGTGGCTCTGGACTTATTCCACTTCATTATTCCATGGGTTTGCCTTTGGTGAACTAGAAGTTTGGGGCTGCATCTTGCTTAAGTGTTTTCTCATTTTCAGTTTTTTATTTTTTGAGTTCATTTCCTGGGTTGATGCTTATAAGTTGCTTATGGCAGGTAGCTTTATTGCTAGTATTTAGAACACTTATGAAATAACTACTTTTCAGAGATGCCTTTCAAGTGTAGATGGCTTTGGGTTTTGAGTCTTTTGCAAAATCCTACCTCTTCAATTTATTGGGAAAGAGAAGCTGTTTGGCCCCTGGTTCTTTGGCAGTGGCCTGTGATATTGTTTATGACCCTTAGATAATCTCAGTCTTGGCATACCAGGAAGAACTGATTAGAATGATTATGTCACCTCAGTTAAATGCTAAATCAACAATAATAGTATTGAACACAACCTGGAAAGTGACAACTATTGTGGTAATTATTAATATGAATTAGATTTGTGGCTATATAGCAAAATCTAAAACAAACCAGGATATTGTGTGCAATAAACAAACCCTCACAACCATTATTTTACCATCAAGGGAAAAAATTGTGAAGAGGACATAGGGGTGGATAAAAAAGAAGAGAGATTTAGAGCAAGGCTCTAAAGTGCAAGGAAAGTGACAACTTTAGTTTAGTGCAAGGAAAGGCTCTAAAGAGCAAGGAAAGTGACAACTATTGTGGTAATTATTAATATGAATTAGATTTGTGGCTATATAGCAAAATCTAAAACAAACCAGGATATTGTGTGCAATAAACAAACCCTCACAACCATTATTTTACCATCAAGGGAAAAAATTGTGAAGAGGACATAGGGGTGGATATAAAAGAAGAGAGATTTAGAGCAAGGCTGGAGAACAAAGAAATAAAAAAAGAAATTCACTTCAGGATGTGCCTCTGCATTTCCTATCATCAAAAAATTTCAATCTGTAATAAATTCCCATGTAACATGGTATGTGTGTGGGGAATATTTAGTAATTATTTTAGAAATTTTTAAATCACAAAGGAAAGAAGGAAGAAGGATATAATGAACTTCACATAATTCTCATTAACATTCAAAAACTATCAACAATTACAATTCATGTTTTATCCCTCCTTCCATATTTGTTCAAAGTCTAGAAAACTTTCACATATTTGTACCAGAATAAGAGCAGTAATATTTTTTAGAAAAAATAAAGATGAATTAACATCTCAAACTGACACTTTTGAAATTAACACTGTAAGACTTTTATTTAAAATTTTGTTTCTACATGTGTATTTCATTTTATTTACTTTAAAATTTTGAGTTCTAGTGAGTTTAACATAATGAAACATTTAAGCTATGATACGTTAATTTCAAATTAGTAAAATATACTTATTAATAATGAGTCCCTATATACAATTTAAGATTCTTTGCATTTTATATTTACAAAATATGGTAGATGTAGAGGCCAATATAACTGACAGTCACTTTTAAAAAAATCTGTATAGCCCACAAAGATATACATTTTATGCACAATTACAATGATCTAATTTTTAAAATTTTTTTGTTTTGACTGTATACCAATAATATAATTAAAACATCAGCTCATTCATACAAAAATATTCTTTGCAATTCTTCCAACTTTTTTTCTATACATGAATGTTTCTTTTATTAAATTCTACCTTCTAGTGATTTGTTAAGTCCTCCTTTTTGTTTGTTTGTTCCATTGTTCCTTTTCTTTGGTCAGTGCAGTTATTCCAGGCTTCAGGAAAATAAAATCACTCCCTACAATGTTATTTACTCTATTTGTTTTGTTTTGTTTTGTTTTTTCCGGTACTAGGGATTCAACTCACGACCTTATGCTTGCCAGGCAGGCACTTATGCCAATGAGCTAAATCCCTGGCCCAATTCACTTTATTTCAAATGTATGCCTTAACAAAATGTTGGTAAATCCACAGAAAGACCACATTTCAGAGAGTCCATTTAGTACCCTCTGAGGGTTATCATGAAATTGCCTGGGTAAGTGGAGATGCATTCATTCATCAAGAAATATGTTCACTAACTTATGGCAGGAGAGAAATGTAGTTAATTAAAATACTTACATTGAAATATGTAAGATTTTGAAAAAGACTCAAATTAAAATTTTGAATTTATATATGTGCATTGCACATCTACTAATAACATGCAAATGAAATCATAAGACTTAAGCAATAGATTTCTACATGTTGATGTTTCAGATTGCATAGGCTGGTGGAACACATTTAAAGCCAAAACAAAAGCAAAGCATTTCCATGGTATGGATGAGTTTACATGAAATATGTTTTCTTGACTTGGGAATGTTTATTTTAATTTTTGAATGATTAGATGTTAAATAAGTATGTGACCTGAAAATGCAAAAGAATATAGCTCCTTCATGGGTTAAAAAGTTTGTTTTGAATAGTCCATGAGAAGGAGTAGCATTTTTTCTTGGGAGACCTTTGTATGATGCTTTGCTGGCCTTTTTTAAAAAATTACAAACATTTGTTTCCCATTCTAGGTTCCTAAATGTGATTAGAGTGATTTTTCCCAAAGAGTGAGACAGTGCAGATTTGTCAGAACCTGATAAGAATGCCTCAGGACTGAAAATGAACTAGGTTGTAGGGTTATGTAAACAGTAGAGACAAGCAGTTTCCCCCAGAGAGACAGGAAGTCAGGGCTTGCTACGGGAGTCAGACCCAAAACACAGACCTATGGAACTGTGGAGAGGATGTTCCATACATTATGTTCTGTGTTTAGAGGCTTCTATGAGGGGTGAGTACATGTTTGCCAGTCAGAGAAATAATTCTAAGGAGTAACTGCAGTAGAAAGAGCCATCGTGTCCATGAAAGACTGAAAACTTTTATTTCCTTTGGAATGAGTTGCACAAGCCCTTTTTTTCCTGATATTTAAGAGAACAGCTAAAAAAAAAAATCTTCAAAGGTGATTACCATTGAAATTCTCCCCGATATTAAATAGGGAGTGCTTGGGTTATTTTAGATTTAATTGAGAAAAAATATGAGCATGGTTGTTTATTATATTTAATGCACCCTTTAATAATTATCCAAAACATAAACACAGAAATGTTAGCACAATTCAAGCTTACTGCATTATCTAAGAAAACGGTAAACTTTTTCACCTAAACCTATGTGTACATAGGCCTTATTATAAATGTACTGTGATTCATCACCTCAGAAAGGCTACGGTTTCATGAAAATTGATGATCAGCACTAAAGTCTATAAGAATATATTGAAAAAAAGAGACTGGGGAGAAGAAACTGTTTAAAATGCATAAAAATATTAGTCCCGACTATAAATACTGCTGAAAATTTATGAACAAATTCACAGATGGCAAGGGCATCAGCTACAGGGAATAGGGTTTCCAAACATCCTATTCCCAACCCAGCTATTCGCCACTTGAGGTAAAACAGACTATAAAATTAACTGTCAGTAACAGCACAAGAGTTATTCACTATGCTAGATGCTGGAGTGTGTGCAGCACAGATCATGGATGAATACTTATCTCAGGGGGTCGGCATCAAATTGTATTTCAGAACTGTCCTTGGTCATACTTCTTGGGCTGAATAATAATAATTATAAAAGGGGTCTATGGGACTGTTTTCTTTTCTTGTCTGTTTGTTTGAGTTTTCAGAGATTCCTACCTCATCAGAGCCATCTGCACAGTCAAAATCTCCATCACACCAAAACCTTGAAGAAATACAGTCGCCACTGGCACAGAGAAAATCTTTCAATGTACAGGTCTGTGGCTCTGGGAATAGAAAAATAGCACAAGGTTATTCTATTATATATAACTGCATTCTAAAATTTATATGGTTTGCAACATAAGAAAGCATTAAATAAAAAAAGAGGTTGGCCAAACAGAATCAATAAATTGTTTAGGAGGGGAAAGTCTCATGAAACATCTATGGTACATACTACAATGATTTTGTCAAATGTATTGTAAAGTCATAAATATAAAATAACAATACAGAAAAAAATTGAAAAACAAGGCAGCAGATAGCCTTCTATTTAAGAAAAACATGGTAGCAAAGTAAAATGAAAGGCAAAGAACCTTCACATGCTGCTATACTGTGACAATAATCCTTTCCAGTTAGAATTTTTACTCATTTAATTCATATAAGTAAGGCCTTTTGCGAATCTCTGTATTTATGGGTCTATTTATTAAATGGAAAAGGAGTTATCCTTTGGTTCTTGACTTTTTATTATGTAATCCAGCAAATTTTAAGTTACTCAGTCTTGTCACCAAAAAATCCAGAGTTTACGGACAAGAATGGTACATGAGTGCACACATGAGAAAGTATATAAGGGTAAAACAGTTCAAAAGAGGTTGTTTTCTTTGAAAACTGCCTACTCATTTATGTCATGGTTTGCTTTTGCCCTAAATTATCTACCTGTCAATTTAACTAATTTGCTACTTATTGATTTCATTGTGCTTTTGCATATTCCAGAGAGAATATGAGCCAAATAGTATGACTTAATATTTGGCCTCACAACTCTGTGAAATATGCTTCATCTGGACTATGAGATAGAACCTCAGAAATTTGTTTCTGAATGTAATTAGTGTGATCTCTGAACAGCAACTCTTGCTCAGAGTCCTATCTGGCATGATGAAAGATTATCCCTCATTTTATGTATTAATTCACAGTATTTACAGTTGTGTCTCATACCAGAATGCTTTTATTCAGGTGAAGGAGGAATAGTTAACTGGTATTAAAATTAAGAAACACACAAATTAAGCCTGATCTGCGTATATATTGTGAATGATTCGGTCTGCATTTGAATACCGCTCTACATAATCTACTCAGTTTCTAGGTATAGGTAGCATCTTGGCTGATTGGGAATAGGAGGGCTTCTATATTTTTATATAAAAAATTTGAGAACATATAGAGAGCAGTGGAAATTGTAGTATGTGTACAAGAGAGCATTTGGTTCTGCTTGGGAATCTATTTTGTTTTAAAATATAACCTTTATTATGAATACAATAAGATACTATTCAATAGAATAGGAAAAACCAACTAAACAGGTGATCTC
Source organism: Cuniculus paca (assembly GCA_004365215.1). NCBI lineage: Eukaryota > Metazoa > Chordata > Mammalia > Rodentia > Cuniculidae > Cuniculus > Cuniculus paca. The sequence continues at coordinate 7,781 of RJWT010051281.1, forward strand.
CTCATATCTTCCATTTGTTTAACCAATACGACCATAACAATTCCTTTTGATGTCTGTATATTGTGCTTATATATGGTTTATCTTTAAAATAATTATATTTATACTACTACTAGTAATAATAACTAATAATCACTAATTTTTTATTGTTAGGTACTAGGAATAGTTCTGTTAATTACTTGAAGTAACTCAACAGTGGATCCTCCAAATTCCATAAAGCATGTGGTACTGTCATAAATTTCCTAGATGAGTAAAGTGAGATTCAAACAGGATAAGAAATTTACTCCAAATCACCCAGCATATGGAAGAACTAATGCTAAATTTAAACCAAAGCATCTTGATAACAGGGCCTGTATGTTTTACATCTTAGAACTTCATTGTCTCATAGTTGAGGAAATAATAAATGTCCATATGGCACACAGATTAACATTAAAGCCTTCAAAAATCAATTTACTTTTCTAAGTACATGTTTAATAAAGTCTATTTTATTTCACAATAATGAAGAAGCCAGACATGTAATTCCAGCATTCAGTAGGCTAAGACAGAAGGATTGATGCCATTGAGTCCAGCCTAAGGTACAGAGAGAGTTTTCAAGGTCAGCATTATCTACATAGGAAGACGTTGACTCAAAATGAATAAATAAAATTTTTTAAATGAGGAAATATTTTTGTTCGTATCAATATATACTGGATTGATTTAACTACCCTTCTCTTTTCACATGCATGAACTATCATACTGAAGGATAATAAATTGTAATAAAATATGTGTGGTTTATTTAACAATGGAAAATAATAACTAAATAGGTCGATATTAAATGAGTAGAGAGAGTACTGTAAAGTGCACCATAGTTGAAAATTTAAAAGCAGCAGAAGAAGCATTTAATTTTGTCAATCTGAGGGCTATCAAAAGATTAATTCTTCCTCTGTTGTTCTAAATTGCTTTTATTTCTTTAAAAGCAAATGTGTCAATTATGTGACAATTAACAATGGCTTCATAGATTTTGATATATTTTGCTATACGGAAGGTAAGAGCTTGAGATCAGAGTAAAAAGTTGTGTAGGCAATACCTGAAGGCATTTGCAGGATTGTTCCACAGATGTAGTTTTTTCTATAGAGATTTTGTTATAACATTACTAAATAATCTGTTTCAAAAAGGGGTGAAGAGACTATGTCATTTTTTGGAAAAAGTAGTCTCAGTTCAAATACAAATACTTTGTATTTCTATTATGCTTTAAAAATATCAGCAAATCTAGTACTTCAAAGCAAGTATGAATTAGTACATTTATACAGATAGAAATACCATCAAAGAATGAAGTAACTAACACTAACTCTCATGTATACACCTTAGAATCTTTTGCCCCTAGATAGCTTAAGAAGAAATTTTCTCTTGGGCAAATGTGTTTGGATAGGAGGGAAGAGCCCAACATTTTTTTCTCTCTTATCTTTTACAAAATAAAGTGAACAACTAACTTCCAGATTTGCTATGATAGTTGGCATATTTCTTGTAAAAAGAGCCACAACAAGAGACGATTGTATTTGAATGACAATCAATCTGGAAAAAATATTGAATGTAAGTTTCCCTCCAATATTTCTAAAACGTTGTCCCTATACTAATTTGCTCTGATGTCACCAAATGCATAGACTAAGAGTGAATGGAGAACCCTACCCATGAGCAGTGAATAAGGTTTTCCACATATTTTATCTAGATAGGCAGATTGCCAATCAAGAAACTTCTCTGGATATCTTTCTCATGTTTGAGGAGGTCAAAATGAATTTCATAATAAGAATGCAAAATGAAGGCATTATATTGGTTGGTCATTTCCTTCAATACTGATACAGGCCAAAGCATACCCCGGGAGCTTTAAAAAGAAGTTTGGAAAACTTTTTACACAAAACTGAAGAAGCTGAAGTTGAGGAAATGAAATCAACTTAGAAATTCATACAATGAACAACAGAGCAGAAAAACCTTCATAGTGCAGATTCTCCATTGTTTATGTTATCAAGAACATTTGCAGGTAATTTTGAAAGTTATATGAATGCAGGCATAAAAAAATCAAGAATACATTTTTAGAATACATTTTATGTACCTCTATCCTATACAAATAATCTTCAGACACAAAGTCAATGTGAAAGTACTAGGTAGTCATACAAGGCAAGAGTATCTTGTCTCCTTGTAAAGCTGGAGTCAAATAGATAAAATTACTTAGTATTTAAAATCTATAAGATTGTTAACTTCTGGTGCCAGAAAATTTCTGGAACTCAGTGGCACAGTGCCTGCCTGGCAAGCACGAGGTCCTGAATATGATTCCCAGTACAAAATAATAATAATAATAATTGTCAATTTCAAAATATATTTTGCACATCAGTTACTTGGAAAACTTACATGTCATATATTTTGGTGAGATTTCTCAAGCATTTCAAAATCTTTTATCTAGATTACAAAATTATTCGATTATCAATGAAATTTTTTTTAAGAACAGAAATCATTGCTGATGCAAACTATTTTTACTTAACTTAGCAAGAGAAATGATCAGTACATGATGCTGAAATGACAATCAATTAATTATCCCAAGAAAGCATAAAAATGTAAGAAGCTTATTAAATTTAAAACATAGCTGTCAGTTGATTGCTCTACTATTATTTGAACACTTTCCATATGTATGATTGGAGTGCTTCCAACACAATTTAAAAAGAAAATTAATTAAAACAGATTCATAAAGAAATCCAAAAGTGACTTCAAAAAAAAGTTATTGTTTTTAAATATAAGGTTGATTTATTTTCTGTGGTATATTTTCCTACTTAATAATAGGATAATTATTCAATACAAACCCAGGTGAAAATTATTGACAAATAAAATTTAGAAAATATGACAATGTACCATTGCTCCTGTATACCTGAATAAAATTATAGATGAAATAGCCAATATAACTAATAAATAAGTACTTATAT
>RJWT010051282.1:0-10725 GCA_004365215.1 Cuniculus paca
ATCCTCCTCTGGGCCCTATTGTCACACATGTCACAGACAGACATGGTTTCCTTCTAGCGGACCAGAGTCTGCAATCCTGATTAGATTCAAGCTCAACTCATCCTTTAGCAAATGCTACGTGCTTTATTAATGAGTTTGAGCACCTGTGAGGTCTACTTGGGACCCAGAAGTTAAAGAATAAAAGCACTCTCTTGAAAATATATCTTATCTATGTATATATCTTTTTGGAAATTATGTAAAAGCTTATGGCTTTGATTTTGGTAACTAGTTTTATCAAACAAACTTACACATAATGTTTCCCCTCAAAAGTACTGATAACATATAGGGCACCTTTTTCTTTCAAGTATTTGGGTAAAATAGCATACCCTGAGAATTTGGGGTGCAAATCTACACCTTGTAAACTGTAGAATGAAACTCCTCAAGCACCACATAGGAAAATGTATGCTATGGTACTTTTAAATACAGACTATTATTGAATGTGTTTCCCCACACACATATACATACTGATCATGAGATTATGTAGTCAACCTACTTAGGCATCAGTACTGTCCTGCAGTCCAAAGTATTATTTCAGGTAGCATGAGCAGTCTAGTTAAAGCGAACACAGACATCCATTTCTGTGATAGATGAAGACAATCAAAATGCAGTAGGCCTTTTAAAGAGGCAAGTATGATAAAGTCAGGTCTGAAATGAAGAAAAAGGGATCTGTATCAGTAGCTACATCCTAATGAAATAATGATGGATTTGAAATGCAAGTTTAATATTTGAGATTTATCATAAAGTTATCAAAGTGCAATTTACATGAGCTCATTTACTCAGTGACAAATATCTAAGGAGTCTATGGGCTAAGTCACTATCTGTGTATCTGGGCTTCATTAAATCCTGAGGGCGATTTCAGTGAGTGTTTTCAAGAAAATATATTCCAGTGAATTCAATCTTCATCCTGGTTAAATATGTGTTCAGTTTTCCAGAAAAAGTCAACGAGGGTCTATTTAAACATAAATGTTTTACCACTAGGGAAAAAGAGAAAATAGGTCAAGATTTCTACAGTGTGTCCTGTGGTTCTTAGGCAAACTGCGCTGCCTGGGTATCCCTGAGAGGAAAGCACAAAAACCAGACTCTGTAATCTGATCAACTTCAAGCTCAAGGCTCACTGAGGACGTGCTTCCTTAGGAGTTTTACGTACATAAATCACAAAGGGCAGTTCAGGAGTGAAAGGGATATTGTTGAGGTAATAGCTTTGTGTCAGAGGGCTTCATCGACTTGTTTTATTCTGTTCTGGCTGAGAAAGGAAGGGTATAACTACTTTGTTCAAATGTACATGCAGCCTCAAGACATGACAAGGTGATAAATGAGACCGAGATTTACTTCATGGCCATCAGTGTGTTCTTCCCCTGTGGACTGAGGTAGTAAATGGCCTAGCCGCTTCACGTGGTTTGATGGCACAGAGAGCCCTAAAATATCAACAGCTGATACAGGACAGAGAATACTATTTTAAAGTTACATTTTTAACCACTTGAACAATTTCTAAATACCTGGTAACTTCCCAGACAGCTCAGCCTCTTATAAAAACCAAAAAATGAAAAGTTCTTTCTCTCCCAGTTTCTGTCCTGGTTTACCTCAGGGCAAATTTAAGGCTTGGATCTGCTGGTGATAGATATTGATAAACAGCTTGTGGGACCCTAAACCGTCACTTCTCCCACTTTTTTTAGGAAAGGAGGGGGTTCAGCATGGCCACTGGGGTTTCCCAAAGTGATCTGGGTTTTAAAACAGGTATACTAGTTCAAGTGCTGTTCATCCTGTAACAGTCTCAAGAGTCATGTTCAGATACCTGAGGTTTCACAGTGCTGTTTTAGTGATATAGATTTAGGATCTCTGAAATGGCTTCTACTTTCCTGGTTCAAGATGAAGTAACCTCACACCCAGTCAATTTCTCCCCGAAATCAGGATGGGCCATGCTAGAAGATCCATTCACTAGTGGTGCAAAATCAAGGACATTCTGGAGTGAATCTATTCATGTGCCCAGCTAAGACCTCCAGGTAAAGAAAGCTTATTTCTGAATGTGGCATCAGGGCATCTTTTCCATCCACAGAGACAAAGCATTGTGTGTCAGTAAAGCTTCGCTCTGTGTCACAGCTCCTTGGCCCAGCGAGTGAGTGATGGTGGCCAGTGCTGACTCTTCCTGCTCAGATCTTTCTCTTTATGCAGGAGGACTTGCTTTGTTTTAAAGAGTGAAATCCCTGTAGAGAAGGTCCTGAAAGTTAAATTGAGTATTTTTTAAAAGAGCCTGGAAGGGAAGCATGACCTGAAAGTAATAAAAGTATATAAACCATACTTAAGAGTAGCATAAAATTCCGTGGCTTCGAGGAGAAATTTTGAGCAGAAACCAAGTGTGGATGATCACTAAAATCAAAACAACGCTTTTCAAAAATTATTTGAATGTGTTAAACAAATAAGAAAGAGATTCCATGAATAAATCTTAGGATAATGTTCAAATTTTAAAGGGCTACTCCTTTAGAAAATAATGAAGACTATTTCGATAATGTTGGCTGAGTATATTGACAAAATTATCAATCAGGACAAGCTAAACAGGTGTGTGTTCGACCACTCTCAGGATGCACAGGGAACACTCTCTCCAGCAGCCCTCAGAAGTGATACAAGCAAGGCAGCACCCAGGGTCAACGAAGACCCTGGGTCCGACTGCTCACATCCTGCAGGCCTGCCTCGTGAGGAGCCATTCTAGGTCACTGCTGCTGGGACAGTGTGGGCCAGGATGGACCGCCCCTGAACTGGCCCACACACTACTCTCCTGATGGGGTGCGCTCCACACCCCAGGGGACCTGAGCAATAGAGGGGAGACACAACCAAAGGAAATCACTGAAGAAGATAAAACTATATGCTCATGACAAAGGTTGGATTCTGAAGAGAAAAACATACCTTTTTCAGACTAACAGTGTAATTTTAAGTGCAACCATTGTCTCTCCAATATCTCAAGCCCTCTATTTCAGAGCAACAAACAGTGTTCTGGCATTGTACAAATAGGAAAAATTAAAACAGAGCACAAAAAGTTAAAACCACCGATTTTCACAATTTTACCTGAAATCATGCTAAACCCGAGAAAAAGACAAGTAGGGCGCAACTTAGAGAATGAGATTTGGCCGGTCTGTGACTCAGAGTGCAGACTTATCTTCTTTAAAGCCTATTGTTTGTGAGAACTCTGCTGGTCAGGCTTGGCTGAGTCCCAGAACCTAGAAGGCAACATGTGACCCAAATGCCTGACTTGCTGTCTTGGTCTGTACAGAACCCGTCTCATTCTGTTGAACAGTTGCATGGCTGAACCATGCAGACCTTCAGTGGGTCTCCACCTAATATGCAGGATCAGGTAAGGAGCAGAAAGCAAGATCCTGCATTAAAATATAAAAGAAATGGTTGTACAGGGAAGATATAATCACTTTCCTAAAACTGAAATAACAAAAACTGGCTTAAGAGTGTTGTTCAGGAAAATATATAAACTTACACACAGCTTATAAGAAGCAAAAATTAAGAACTATACACGTGAAAAAACTGTTTCAGATGAATTCTTATTACGATGCATCTTTCAGATCAAGTCGTATTTCTGTCTTGCTCCTACAAAAAGAAAAATCAAAGAAAAGATTATTAGTGTAGAAGCACATCTTAATTTTAAAGAAGCAAGAAAAATGTCAAAACATATTCTGACTATTGGTTTAGTATCATTATAAATAATGATGAAGTTTCTGTTTTAAGACACTTCCTGCTGGTAACCAGCTCAGATGGGAGGCAGCGGTTGGCCCTACCCCCGAGCACACTCCAGCAGCTATCCAGAGATGCTTCCCACAGATAACCACCTCGGCTTGGAAGGCAGCAACCGGCTCTGCCCCTGCGTGCACTCCAGCACTCATCGGGGATGCTTAAGTCCCAGGTAGCCAGCACGGGCTGGGAAAAACAGCAGCAGCTGACCCTGCACCAGTGCACCCAGTGGCCACCACTGAATACCTGTAGCCAGCACTGGCCAGGAGAACCAAACGGTCATGCTCCGGAGAAATTGTAACCAATATGGGAAGTGCCTGCGACCCCACTACCCACTTGTTTGGGAGAACCTAGGAAAATGTCAAGACAAAGAAGCAAAAGGCAGTCTCTAGACTCCAACCCAAGCAGAGCAAGTCCAGGAGATGTAAACATGGAAGACTTCGGGAATTGTACATCTGAAATTTCTGAAGTGATGACAACTGAAGTAAAGAGACAACTTCATGAGGCTATAAAAGAGATTAGAACAGAAATATTATCTCAGCTAAAAGAAGAAATGAAAGACATAATAAAAGAATTGCTTAGCATCTCTAAAGAAGATATAGATAAAAAATAGAGAAGCATAGGAAAATGAGGGAAACCATGAGTGAACAATATAAGAGAGATTTAGAATGCATTAAACAGATTGATAGAGATATCTAGGAAATTAAAAACTCCATTGAAAGCTGGCAAAACTGCTTGAAAGAAACTGAAGATAGACTTTCAGACCTTGAAGACAGGTGTGCAGCTTGTGATCATGAAAGGAAAGATCTCTTAAAAATAACAAGGAACCAGGAAATAACAATTCAACGAATGCAAGATGATGCAAAGCAAAATAATTTAAGAATAATAGCTGTCAGTGAAAAAGCAGAGGTCAACACAAATGGCATTAAAATTCTATTTACAGAAGTAATAGCAGAAAAATTCCCAAACATGAGAAAAGGACATGATATTCAAGTAAGTGAGGCATATAGACTTCCAGTTATAACCAAAACAAATCTACTCCCAGACATATAATAATCAAGATTCCAGAAATTCAACACAAGAACAGAATATTAAAAGCTGTTAGAGAAAAGAAACAGATCACCTATAAAGGAAAACCCATCAGAATCACAACAGACTTCTCAACACAAACCATCAAGTCAAGAAGAGCTTGGAGTGAAGTAATGCAAGTCCTGAAAGAAAACAACTTCCAACCCAGATTGATGTACCCTGCAAAACTTTCTTTCAAAATTAATGGGGAAACAAGATACTTCCATGACAAAGAACAACTCAAGGAATTCATGACCACCAAAACAACCCAACAAAGAATACTGAAGGACATTCTAGAGAGATAAAAAAGACCACAGTTTCAGGAGCAGCGGCAGAGGGGGATCACTGAATGGGGCAGACAATTGAATGGAGGGGAAAAGTAGACAGCCATTGGCAGGAAAATAGCATGGTAGAGATGAGCCAGTGCATGTTGGCCATAACTGTTAATGTAGATGGCCTCAATTCACCAACGAAAACAAACACAGGCCAAGTGGATCAGGAGACAGGATCCATCAATATGCTTTATTCAAGACACATTTAACTCACAAGAAAATTCATAGACTAAAAGTCAAAGGAGAAAAAACAATGTTCTATGTGAAGGGGAACCACAAAAAAATGTAGGGGTAGCTTGCCCATCAACTGCAGAATGGATAAGAATGATACGGCATTTCTATACAATGGACAGCTACTTAGATATAAAGAAAGATAACCTCAAGGCTCTTGTAGGTAAATGGATACAACTTGGATGCTCATGGGTGAAATGGTTCAGAGTCACATGGGTGAACAACATGTTGTCTCCCTAGTATAAAAAACTAAAGAAGTTAGTGAAATTCAAAATGCACAATAGATGCTGTGAAGGTGAAAGTGGAGGAGATGTCTAGAGCGAGAAGGCAATGGCCATTGTTAATCTATTATCCTGTTTTGAAGCCCTGTATTGTTCTGTTTAGTTTGGTTTTATTTTGCTTTGATTTGTTTGATTTTATTATATTTGATGGCATGGACAGCTATTTCAAAAATAACAAAATGTATTACAGTAGCCATTATTGATTTCCTATTATCTTGTTTCAAAGCCTTATCTTGTTTGATTTTACTATGACTGATGGTATGGGCAGTTATTTTGAAGATAACAAGAGGCATTATGGTAGCCATTATTGATTTCCTTTTATCTTGTTTTGAAATCTTGTATCATGTTCATTTTTTTGTTTTGATTGACTATTCTATTTCGTTTTGTTTGATTTTATTATGTCTGATGGTATAAACAGCTACTTTGAAGATAACAAGATACATATGGTAGCCACTGTTGTATTCCTACTGTCTTGTTTTGAAGCCCTGTATTTTTTTCATTGTTTTGTTTTGATTGGTTTTATTCTGTTCTGTTTTGTTTGATTTTATTGTGCCTAATGGTATGGGCAGTTATTTTGAAGATAGCAAGAGGCATTATGGTAGCCATTATTGATTTCCTTTTATCTTGTTTTGAAATCTTGTATTATGTTCATTGTTTTGTTCTGATTGACTCTATTCTGTTTGATTTCCTTTGGTTTTCTTGTCTTCAAAATAAAAAAAAAGTTTATGTTTTAAAATGTGCTTGGCGAAAGTGTTTCTAGCCTACCAGACATTATGCTGACTTACTTGAATTAAGTCAATCATCTGTTCCAAAACAATATGAGTTAAATGTTTAGTTCCATTGAAATTGCTCATAACGAGGATAAAATTGTATAATACAGACATTTCTAAATTCAGCATGCCGAACTGATTTTTAAATGAAATGCAAACACTTGAAATTTGTCTTGGGTCACTAATCTAATATGGTGAGAAAAACGATACTAAGAATTCTTTAGCAAATGACCATTAACTAAATTATGTGGGATCTCACATAGTGCATTTTGTTTCAAATAAAATAAACTGGTTGGAATCTAAAACTTAGTGAAACCCATTGCAAGTTGATACTGACGCAGTGGATCCACCTCTGTAGGTCTTGGTGCATCCACTACAACTTTGCCAAAGGAATTTTTTAACAGCAAGAAATTGATATTTGAGGATAATATTATTAAGACCTATACAGAGTGGACTCCAGGTTAGGGATTAAGAAGACTCTATCATGTGAAAAACAACCACCAACGAGCATCAAATAACAGCTAACTAACCAATTGCATGCAATCCGAGTAGCAAAGCAAGGGATATTTTAATCCTGTCATCTAGAAAAAGACCTGTTTAAATGTATGTTTAAGAAAAAAGAAGTCTATAGGAACAACTATGGTTTCACAGCTCATATGCACATACCTTATGTTTATTTTATTGTTTCATACTTTATATCGAGAAATGACTTTCGGAATGAAAAAAACTATTCCGTGTTTAGAGACCTCTCATTTGCTAATCTTGCTCTTTTACCTTAAGGCACATACAACAACAGGAAAGATACGTAGAAGAAACTATGAGTCTAAGAAGAATTTCAAAGTGGAGCAAGTATTTGACAATAACTGACTGTGTCTCATCACAAGGTTTGAAAGACTTAAAGAGAGTGAAAAGACACCAAGATGGAAGAGAGGCAGGGAGGAAGAGCGAGAAAGAGGAGAAGTAGGGTGGCAGGGTGGGACTCTGCAGTATAAAATGATGATAGCTGTCTGAGAAATGGAGAAGAAATCTGTCCCTACTATCTCAGGGGTTATGCTCAGAGGTAGATGGTGCATAATAACATTGTTCTTCAGGATATTCACAGGATATCACCTCTGCTTCCATTGACTGCAGAGGAATTTGTTGGAAATCTAAAGTCTCTGCAGTTCCTAGTAAGGGCAATGTAGTAAGGATTGCCACAAAACCTGTCGCAGACATCACATGCATATCTTGTGGTATAGCTGTCCATGAAGTCCTGAGCAGAGATGCGAGGCGATTGCACTTGTTATTGGGTGGTGGCAGGATAACATCGAAGGGTTTAAGATCCAGGACAACGTGACAGCTCAGCAGACGCTGGAGCAGGCTGGCCTGCACGCGACGGACAGGAAAATCCCCACTAGCAGCTGGCAGGCGAGGCCCTGAGTTGTATAACCTCTGAAGGCCACACACAGGACACTAGAGTGTAGTACACAGCCAGGGGACCTGCCCTCAGATGTCAGCACAGGGGACCGTGCCTGGGCATACGAAGAAGGAAGAGGGCCAGGGAAGGGCTCTGTCCTGAGGGATCTGAACACCTGCCGAGTGCCACACGCCAGGTCACACTTCATTCCCACCGCTCTCCTGAAAGATGTCCCCATGCCTAACAGGGTACTGAGGCTCCCAGAGGGCAAGACACTCGCTAGATGAGGACCCAGAGCATTTGAGTGTGAGTCAGGCTACCTGGCCTCAGGGCAATGTGCTCACACTTCGAAGTCGAACAGCCCCCTCAGCTAAGCTCTTCACAGTATGGTGAGCGGGGTCCCTGCTTCGTGCTCACCCTGCCCCCTTACTCCACTTTCTGTGCACAGAACCACCCCACAGTCCCTGGCATCCTCAGACTGGCTCGGATTCCTCTCGGGACAGAAAGTATTCTGATTAAGGACAGCTAATTCTTTAACCGACATAAAAACACAGGTAGAAGCTCAGTGTGTGTGTTGGACATTGCCAGATTCAGGGTCAGTGTTTTAACTCAGTCCCTTCTCTGCCTTTCTTGGCCTCTATCTCAAGCCCCAAACACACACACACACACACACACACACACACACACACACACACACTCCAGAGCAGTGAACCAGCCAGGAGCTTTATGGCCTCTGGGATAGAACTTCTATTTTCCCACAGATGAAACTAGTGTTGGGAAATTCTGCAGTGAGGCAGCCCTAAGGACAGACTGTGTCCCTTAAGTAATCCTTTGCCACACTGATTGGCCAACAGGCAAGATGCAAGGCTGAAATTTTTCAGAGAAGTCTGGTAGCAAGAAAGGCCTGACACAAAAAGGACAGGTAAGAGAAGAAGGACAACTGACAGCATGGAAGGAAGGGAGAGGGTACCACAAGATCCTCTATGACTATGAGGAGCGAGCAGGGGAACTTGAGGCTGGGCACTGAGGTCTGTCAAGCTGAACTGCTTGGGAGGTGAGGAGCCACAGTGAGGAAGAAATGCAAATAACAAGGGAGAAGCCAGGCCTGGTAGACCAGACACCAGGAGTGCAACTCTCAGAGCAGTGGTGTTAGGAGAAAAAAAAAAAAAAAATGGAAGACCAGCAGCCAAAAGAGGCCCAGGTGTGGCAAATCCAGGCTCTTCTCAGCTCTGTAGCGCGAAAGAAATGTCCCGACTTCTCTGAGCCTCCAGCAACTGTAACACTGGGTCTGATCTCAGAACTCCTCTGGGTACCCCCACCCCCAAAGCAAATGACTCCCCGAACCCAGCTCTCTCTCCCACTTCAGATACTGGTTGAGCTGGACTCTACTCCAAGGGGCAGAAGTAACTGAGAAGAAAGGAGGAAAGAAAGACAGAGATGTAGGAGTAACCTGAAGAGTTCTCAGAATGAACAGACAAAGCCTTAGAGGACACAGCAAGAATATTCAAGAGGAGCCAAATAACCACAATTCTCTTAGCCCGGTACCCTATCTTGGCAAGGGAGCGCCTCAAACATTTCTTTTGTTAATACTTTACCTTCATTTTATCTTAATGCTCTGTAAATAGTACTTAGGATAAACTCTCACAATTTCAAAACAAAAATATGGCATCAGAGTAGGCGGGCAGGAAGGGAAAACTACAGCTGCATGCCTGGAGTGACAGGAAACAAAAACATAAATAGCCTCAGCAAAAAGGCATCCAAGTCCCAACAAAATAAAGTAGGGACATTTGCAATGGGTTGGGGGGTGCTGACATGGGGTGTGCTGCAGACGGTCACTTCTGTGACCATCTGGCCATGTGGGGCCAGCCGTGCACGGTTCCCACAATGGGCAGTAAGAGGATAAATAACAGTAGTTAACGAGATGAGCAATACTAATTATCTCTGTCAGATGGGTCGCAGCCTACTCTGGGAAGTAGTGGGACACTGACCAAGAGATGAAGAGTCACAAGAATCCACTTATAAAAGGAAAACATGAACATTCATACTAGAGGGATTCAAAAAAGGAAATGGCAGGGAGTTGCACTCAAATATATATGGGGAAGAGGAAAGGAAAGCTGCCTGCTGCCATGCGGTGCTAAAAATAGCCAAGGAAATACTTGCTCTCTGGGCTGGAAGGAACCTTAAAGGTTACAGCAGCCCTCAAATGCAGGTTTGCTGAATGTGTGGGATTGGCCTCCTCCTGCTAGAGCAAAGGTGGGTGTGGGATTATGTTCCCTGAATCAATAAGGACGTTAGTGCATTTCCCTCAAATATGCATTTTACACACATGCAGAAAGGCAAAAGGAGACAGAGACATCCAAGGGCCTGATATCAGTAAGGGGTGGGCACAGGGGTCCACACGGGCCAGCAGTGCTCACTGCACCTCCCCTGCCACCCCTCCTTTGCCTTGTACCCACAAGGACACCAAGCATGGCCCCAGGGAGCGTGGTGTAGCTGGGAGGAAAGCCAGCTCCCCAGAGACCTCAGCAAAACCATCTCTTCTGAAGTCCCAATCTGTTTCTCTGCGAAACACTGTGGTTTAATCCAGCGATTGCAGTGAAATCAGGACCAAAAACCCTATGCTAGGAAAATTCCTGCAACAAAGCTGATTTTAGATGGAACGCTGACCTGAAGCCACCTTCTAAAACACCTTCTAAAACTTCTAAGAAAATCCACAAGAGCACCCAGTGGTGTTTTGAAATAGTTGAACCATACTTTAAAAACTTGCACAAAGAAAACAACTTTATATATTTTTTCCTAACCTATGTGACTTTTTTTTTTTTTTTGGAAAGTGAATGTTCAAGGGGGTGAGTTTTTAATTCATATCTGAGTTTAGCTAA